>APFE030479415.1:0-32979 GCA_000404065.3 Pinus taeda
CCTTTGTTTAAACTTCTATCAAAAGATGTACTTTTTAGTTGGAATGACAACTTCCAACAAGCATTCGAACTACTCAAAAAGAAGTTATCAACCGCACCAGTCTTGAGAGAGCCTAATTGGAGCCTACCATTTCATATCTTTACAGATGCATTTGACACTGCAGTGGGTGCATCATTAGGCCAAAAAGATGAATCTTGTACTTATGCCGTTTACTTCATTAGTAAAAATCTAACACCTGCAGAGTTAAACTACACAGTCACAGAGAAGGAAACACTTGCTATCATATATGCTGTGAACAAATTCCGACATTACATAACTGGTTATGAAGTCTTTGTACATACTGACCATTTTGCCATTAAACATTTAATGAATAAACCAATAACTAGTGGCAGAGTTACCAGATGGTTACTATTGTTACAGGAATTTAACATCACAATGTTAGATAGACCAGGTAAAGAGAACTAGGTGGCATATTTTCTTTCTAGACTGCAAAATCAAGGTGAGGTTGTTCCGGTTGAAGATTCTTTTCCAGATGAAAATTTATTTGCAATTTCCATATTAAATACTTGGTATGCTGATTTGGCCAATTATTTGTCTACAGGAAGGACACCTCCACACTTTACTGCAAAGGAAAAGAAGAGGCTAGTCAAACAAAGTGCTAGATATTCATGGCTTAATGGCGATTTATTTTACACTGGTTATGATATGATCATTAGAAGATGTGTAAGAAATGATGAGGTAATTGATATTTTAAAATCTTGCCATGATGAACCGTGTGGTGGGCATTTTGCAGCTAAGCGGACAGCATTCAAAGTTCTTACTCTTGGATACTACTGGCCATCCATTTTCAAGGATGCCAAGAAGTATGTAAAGAGTTGTGACAATTGCCAAAGAATGGGCAGGCCAACAGCTATAGATGAGATGCCTCTTCAGCCCCAAGTTCACCTAGATCCATTTGAAAAATGGGCTCTAGACTTCATAGGACCCATCAACCCATCCTCCAACGGTAAGAAGTACATATTAGTATGTACTGATTATGTCACAAAGTGGGCTGAAGAAAAAGCACTGGTAAGAGCCACCGAACACACAGTTGTCAATTTCCTTTTTGAAGAGATTTTTGTTAGATATGGAGTGCCAAGGGAGATAGTAACTAATCAAGGTACCCAATTCACCTCAAAGTTGGTTAAGGACTCACAGACAAATACCAAATCAAGCATAGGAGAAGCACACCTTACCATCCACAGGCCAATGGGTAGGTGGAATCCACAAACAAAACTTTGGAAGGTATCATTACTAAAATTGTTGCAATGAACAGGAAGAATTGGGAAGAGAAGCTCAAAGATGCACTCTGGGCTTACATAATCACATGGAAGAATACTACAGGATTCACACCATACCAGTTGGTGTACGACAAAGAGGTAATGATTCCTATTGAGTTTCAAATACATACTTTTAAACTGGCTGCAGATTTGTAAATTGACTTGGACCAAGCACAAAAAGAAAGAATTCAGCAATTGACCCAGCTGGATGAAACGAGGCAGCAAGCAGAGGAAACCACCATCCTCATGCAAAAGCAAAGGAAGCAGTGGCATGATGTACATATCAAGAAGAGACAGTTCAAGGAAGGTGACTGGGCTTTACTTTTTGACTCTAAGTTCAGAGATCATAAAGCCAAGTTTACGACCCATTGGATGGGCCCATACCAAATTGTTCAGGTTTATGACAATGATTCAGTGAAGCTCACAACTATTGATGGAGAAGGTCATTCCTTTACTATCAATGGTCATCGCCTGAAACTATATACTAAGCCCACCAGCAAGCAGGATTTTCTCCACACAGTATCTCAAAAAAGAGAGGTTGAGATACTGCAGCCCTCAACTGCAGTATCCCTACCTTAGTTTATTTTCTTTCAATTTCAAAAAAAAGAAATTAAAAAAAAAAAGAAAAAAAAAAAGAAAAAATAAATAAATAAATAAATGGGTTAGATGTGAAAACTAGCCTCTAGCACACTCTAACCCCGAATTCCTACTTGAAAACCAATTCGTTGGCGGGTAAGAATTCTCTTTCTTTTTTTGTTCACTGTTTAATTTCTCAGTTGAATAATGACTTGAGGACAAGTCAAAAATTTTATGGGGGAGAGAAGCATCAGTATTTTGTTCTTTTATCTCTCCATTGTAAATTTTTAAAGATTTCTCATCTCCTCATTGTAAATTTCCAAAGCAGTTTGTTCCAGCATTCCAGATTTCAATAAATAAGCTATCTTGTCATTGTTTTATCTCAGAGGGACATGGTTATAAATATCATGCAGTGGGGACCTGTTCTGTCCAAGAAGACCATGCTATCAACGCCAACAGTAATGGGACCTGTTTAGACATACAAAAAGGGACCTGTTAAGAGATTGATATTTCAAGGTTACTTCAACACAGCTTCAGCAAGTTTCTACAAGGGCAGGTTGCTAAGCACCAAGACTCCATCAAACACCCAAGCTCAACAGTACCTGTATGCACATAAAGAATGGCATGAACATCTTTAGTATTTCAGAGGGACCTGTTGCATTCAAATCTACCTCAGGGGACTTGTTATGAACAACAAAGAAAGTCAAACAATAGTCAAGAGGCTAGCTCTACTCAGCATGCCAATGCAACAACAGTCAAACAAAAGTGTAATACGCTCCTTGTTCTTAACATTTAATTTCTTGGATTAATTTTTAATGTTAATTCTAATAACTGTGATTGTTATGATCGATTTCAAGGGCATATTTTTCATCATCCCTTATCTCCCTAATTCTTCCCTACTTCAACCTATTTCCTACTTCTAAAATCCATGAACCTTTCATTTCAACCTTGTTCTACGCATCCTACAGCCATACCAACCTCCTAAATCCATACCTCCATTTGGCCGAGTACCAACAGGACACGTGGTGATTGTTTTTTAAAAAGAGAAATTATATAAAGGTAAGAAACAGGAGGCCTATTCATTATTTTGCATGCAGCCGAATGATGATTTCACCACCCGACGCACCTAAGTGATTCAAGAGGACTCCATCATACCTCAGTGTGGTATATACGCTCCTAGCGCTCCCATAATATCATTTGTACAAGCGGCATCATTATTCCTCTGCTTTCAAAAATGAACACACTCTGAGGTAAAGGAAGTTGGTCATTTCACTCTCATTCTTCAGGATTGTTTACGTTGGCGCATAATCCTGTGGCCTCCACAGTAAGGACCGAAGGCAGTGAGCGCCATCCGGTTTCGACTCCCACCAAGTTACACGACAGTCGACCCAGCATCACATTGGATACTAAGGGAGCGACGCTATCAAGTAATAAATCAAAACTTCCTTGTTAAATTCGCAAGTTAAGAGCTCGACCCTCCGCCAAGATGACAAATAGGGTCGAGCCAAGTGTGTTCGATAGTTCCCAATACCATGAAGACTGCATTTCCATTCTCAGAGAAATATAGTGGTTGCCCTTTTTGGAGAAATTCCATGGAAGCAACGAAGAGGTTGCTAAGCAATTCACCTTCACATTTAATGGGGAGAAAGCCCTGATAGGCAATTTCTCATTCAGGGTTTCAGAAGACACCATCGCCCAAGCAATAGGGATCAGCCCAGAAGGGGAAAAGTATTTTAAGACCAAGCAATTCAAAGAGAAATCGTGGACCCAATTCATGTCTAGGTCCCGAGTCTCATCGGTTAACTGGAAGAAAGGCGTCCCAAGAAGTTGGTTGGTGCATCCTTGGGATGAAATGGTCTACATACTTCAAAATTCCGTAACCTGTGAAGGTCGCTACAGCATTTTTTATCTATACCATATCAAGTTGTTGCTACACTTGAAAAGGTAATGTGTTATCAGTTTACCATATTTTCTATTGCAAAGCCTAACCAAGATGTCAAAGACCATCCAGAAGCAGAAGGGAAATGAAGACAAGAGCTTATATCACTTTGGCTTAGTTAAAATTCTTATTGAGCATGAAATGCAGAGAAGAGGGAAAACGTGGAAGGAGTTCTTAGCTGCCAACCAAATTAGAGATGAGGAAGACAAAGAAGAATCGGAGGAAAACTCAAGATTCATGAAGGACATTGATGAGGAGATCCCAGGAAAATCCAAAGCAAACAAGATACCTCCACCTGTGAGCAGCATAAGGACTAGGCAAATGAGAAAGGAAGATGCTAAGAAGGCAGAACAAGATAAAGTTTTCACCACTTATTCAAGGAGAACAAGGAAGACACCAAAAGCTCAGTTGCAAGAAGACCAGCCTGAATTCAATGCACCTATACAAATGGATATTCAGAGCAGTGACCATTCACCACTAGGGCCAGGAGCTGATATAGATGTTGAAAGCCATTCACCCCCAAGACCAGGAGCTGATATAGAGGTTGAAAGTAATAACAAACAAGAAAAAGGGTCACCACCTCCCAATAAGAAGCAAAAGAAACTGGAGAAACAAATTGAAAAATTAAAGGAAGAGCTCATGGAGGCTAATATGTTGGAGAAAGTTATCAAGAAAGAAAATGAAATGCTCCGAGCGCAGAGTAAAGAGATTCAAAAGAAAAATGAAAAGTTAAAGGGGCGAGTCAATGAGCTAGAGGCTGAGAAAACAGATATTTGTAAGTGGGCCACCAAGTGGTACAATCAGAAGAAGACCCTCAAGGAAAAATACAAAAGATTAAAGCAGGAGCTCCATGACCAGAAAGATGCCCAGGTGAAGAAGAATGTGGAAACATTGCTAAAGGCAGCAGAGGTACAGGCAGGGATAGAGTTCAAAGGAAGCACTTCGGGGTTAGCATGAGGACATGCTAATTCATTAAGTCGTGGAGAGATGTTGGTACCATTCCATGACCTCTTTTTCCCTCCCAAAACATGACATTTGCCTAAATCTTCTTATCATTTATCTCTCAGATCCCTTGGAAATTGATTAATTAATAGTCTTATAGTTATTAAATTGCATTGAAATTGATTTAAGGGTTTTATGTTAATGAATTAGGAATTTTTGGCAAAATGACTACAGGAAGTTCCGACATCCTGTAATTGGTTTATTGTTTGACATGTGGCATGACAGCCAGGCTAGCGCGAAGAGTAGGGATGAAAAGCGGAATGTCCAAGCATGGACGAACACCTATCCCGCAGCGGAATCAACCCTCCTCCATGCACGGTCAACGAAGGTCAACTATGGCATGTTGGCGACAAAGGTAGCAACAGCACACAGTCCAAATCGATTTAAGTTTTGTTTCCTTTTTTTAAATCAATTAGGATAGAAACATTTTCAAAATCGTGGTGTGGTAAAAGCGGCAACAGCCTGCTCATGAATGTACATCCATTTTCAAGGGATGTAAAACCATATGTAAATATAGTTCTGAACCGGTTGTATTATGATTATCATTGTCGTTGTTTCAAAAACAGAGTTTCGATTTTAATATAAAAGACTTGCATTACAGTCACGATTTCGCTATGTTGATTTGGTAATCGTTGGATAACAAGCCCAGTATACCTGAAACGCGGACGGGCCCTGCGTAACATGGTATACTATTGTTTTATTTCATTTACAGTTAGGGTATTAATGCGCAGTGATTCAAATCTATTTATGTTTATGCTTATATGTTTATGAATGTGCTTGAATAGATTATCACCTGGATCGTGAATCATATCCTGTAAGGGATTCGATCCCTTGTTATCTTGTATAGCATTATCATGAACTCTATGCTTATGATTTCCATATATTTTTATTTTGCATGACTGTTAATGAATGTTGAGTATTCGCTGAACAGAGGTTTTATGTATGATGTCTCTGTAAGGGGACTAAAATCTTGATTGCAGTGATACACAGCGTTTTAGTTTGTTAAATGAATTGAATCTTGATTGATAGTGATACATAGTGTGATTTAGTGAAGATTAGACTTAGATAATGATCCTTTATGTCTATATACTTTAGGCGCACGCTTCTAAGTCTACGCACCCTGGTCGATAATAAATATAGCCTAGTCTAGCACCCTAGATAGGACACTACAAAAACCAAAAACCAAATTCAGTTCCTCAGCGGAGTCGCCAATTTGTTGGCTGGATAAATCAATCTTGTGGACAAGGCCTATCTCCCTAGTATCAGAAGATAGTCTAGCAACAAGCAGACAAACAAATCTATCTTTCTCTAAACATATACGATTCATAAATAAAAACTATAGAGGTGTTAAGACCCTACCTTAAGTCCAACACTATTTTGTAGCAGCCATCCTTCAACCGTCTGAAAGAGTTTCCTTTTGAGAACCTGCAATCACAAGCAAGCAAACATCAAATAGCACCTGCATAGCTAATATCATAAATCATGTCCATTATGGTGATCAAGGAATCCATAAAACGACAGCTTATTGAGAAAAACAAACTTATTTGTATTAACTTTGAAGTAAAAGAACCTACAACCTTTTCAGCCTTGATGTTCAACAAGCTCTTCCCAGGGTCTGAAATAGGAATTTCCTTTACTTTAACAAGCCTTGCACTCTTCCAAATGAGATCGTAGAGGTATGTAATCTCTCCTCATAAAAACTCAACTAAAAAGACTAATTTCCAGCAACATTTCACCTCAAAAATATTCAGCTTTCAACCCCCTTAGTAACCAGCCCAATGCTTCATTTTATAGTGCAGAGGGAGGAGGTTATAGGTCCACCTATGAAGAGATAGAGTCTTTCTTCAAAGGGATAAGCTCCTCGCATCAAGGGGTTAGCTCCTTAAGGTATGGAATGCATGAACCTTAAAGGAGCGAACTTGCCACCTCAAGATTCCTTCCAGAAGCTTCTAGAAATGACTCAAAGTTAGTTTTTAAGAATATACTTGCGCCTTTTTAACTTTTACAGGGGTTCGCACCCATAACAAATAGACAGAGTGGGCAGGTGTGCAGGAGCCATGACCATTAGGTGCGGAACCACAGGTAATGCAAAGAGAAAGTGCGGAACTAGTGTTTTAGAGACTTTTGAGGGTTTTCTCTCATTTTCAATGCTTGATATGAAGAACTGAGACTTAAGACTTGCAAAGGAGGAAAGTATGAGTGGTAATGGACTCACATAGATTGCAGAATGTCAAGGTGACAATTTTTTGTGCAACAGGTATCTTAATCGCTCTCGCCATGCTAAACCATGGGGGTGGTGGAGGTGGGGTACGTGAAGATGGAGGTGAAGTGGGTGAAGTGGGTGATGGTGTAAGTGGAGGTGATAACTACGAAATGCGATGCCTTATCAAATTGACCGCACTTCTTAGAGAAACCCAATCGCGCTCTTCCTTGCTCTCTCGTGAAGGTGAAATTAAAGGATTGTTTCCTAACCCTTCGATACCTTTGTAGATATTCTGCTTCGCGTCGTTCCAATCATTAACGTATTTGCAACACCCGTTTTTCACATAACAGCATCTTAATCCAGGTATTCAAGGATTTGATGTACTTACCTCACGGTCCCTAGAGAAAATGTCTTTCTGCTTCGTTGTAGCTTACAGTCGTTTCTATTGCAAATTCAGTGATGAATCCTCCTATTATCCGGCCGAGCCAATGGTCTACGGCCCATGCGATCTTATCTTCTGATGCCTCTAGCCTGCGCACTAACTCCGAAGTCCACACTATCGATTGATCTAGCTTATACCTTCCTTGGTTGTCGGCTAACCTCGCGATCCAATCATATAGCTCTAAAGAGAAAGATGCAAAGAAGATCTCATGGATTTTCGTATATACATAGCGATCCAGCCACCTCTTCTCATACATCTGCGGGGTTTTGTTTTCTTGTATCACGAACTTGTGAAGCTTCTGATCCAACCAATCTTCAATTTCCTTCTTCGTAGGGTTCTAGTGTTCTGACATCAAACATCCCTTAGGTAGATCCCGGTCCCGCCAATGGAACCATTTGTTGGCTTATTGGGGCCTGACCCAAGTTCAGAAGTGTTTTAACCAAACAAATCCCAAAACTAATGACCCTTTCGCTAACAGTCTGTGGAGCGCAAACTAAGGTCTCACCCGAGGTAGTACGGAAGGGTGATGGAACCAGGTTTCCGCACCTTAGTGATGTCTTGATGAAGTCTGGAAAGTTTGCGAACCAGTCCTATGCGCAGGGATACTTTCACACAGCTGCCTGTTCAGTGCAACTACCTTCGCGCGGCTTGGATGACGAGCACAACTGTTCTTTACCTTTTACAGTGCTTATTAGTATTATAGATCTTGAATTAAATTAAGTGGGCCCAATGCTTTCCTTTACCATTCAACATAAATAGACATACGCGCAATCATAGATGCATAAAAAAAAACAAGGCAACAAATATGCGATATTCCAAAACCAACTTATCTTTATTAATGCTTTTTCCAGTTACAATCCACTTCCTACCCTGCGCACACAGCTGCAGGGGTCCGCGCACACAGTTGTGGACTATACTAGGCCTCTGCACACACAGCTGTAGAGCCTTTTCCTACTCCTACAACCTAAGACTCAGACTTACGGACTCAGAGTGAATATCACATTCAAAAACTCATAATACGTAGATCACATCACCACTTCCTTCTACACTTAGAGCCCTTCTTTATTTATACATTCTGACCCATTTTATATTAAATTATAGTATTTGAGGGCGGAAACCTTTTGACTTGACTCATTACAATTCGTGCTTCGCACAATTTGTGGAGTCTTTACAATATCGTTACCCAAAATTGTTGGCTTTAAACCCCAAAACCATTACGCGGGAGATCTGATGCCCAACAGCAGGACTGGCTGAGTCGGGTAAAGACGGATGCGGATGGAGAAAAAAAGAGAGCTACAATGCAGGAGTCTTGAGACATTACAAGGCTAGTAGGTTGCAATAGTGTGAGAGACACAAGAGTGTTGCACTAGTGTAGGACAACACAGAGAGGTGTGCAATGGTGCTAGATGCAGGGAATTGTTGTAGCAGCGCAGAAGTCAAAGAGGGAGCACTTGTCAGTGGTAGAGGGAGCTTCAACATCAATGGGTGTTTCTAGCCCAACAAGGAGGTTAGTTGGGAGATCAGTTAATTACTTCTCAGTAAATGATTTGTAGTGCAGTAGTGGGTAGCACGATGTATCATGATGAAAGAAGGTGCAGTGCTGGGAGAAAGGACCAGTATCAGCACCAATGCAGAGGGAGTTGTTGAACAGATGTAGCAGTGACAATGGTAGAACCATGGGTAGTAGTACATGATGCAGTAGTGTAGAGGATGTTGGGTAGGAAGGCCTAGCATCAGCACAGGTATCGATGTCGGATGATCAAAGTAATACTCAGTGAAGAGTATTGTTAGAGCACAATCCCCGCTAAGAGGGAGTGTTGATTTGGGGTATCATCAGATCTGCTCTAGCCACGAAATTTGGTGGAGAAGTTGGGGCACATGAGATCTCCAATACCCAGAAAGGGTTTGGGAAGATTCTAAACAGATCGTGAGATATTAAAATAATTAATATTTTTAATCGAGTCCTTAAGTCTAAACTTAGGGAAAATAAATTATTAACGGGTATTAATATGAATCTATGTTAGAGTGGTCCAAAAGGCATGGATCAACCCAGATCTAATCTTAGCCATTGATTAGGGGATTAATCTCGGCCGTTGATATGTCAACGGGACAAATATAAGAGGAGGCTTGAGAGTCACTCGGAGAACACACCAAAGTGATCAGCCATTCTATTCTCTACAGCGGGGTTTGCTAAGAGAGATAGAATCAGTGATCGGGAGAGTAGCAGAGGGGCATTTAGTACAAAGAGACAAAGAGGCAGAGATAGTGTCGGGATAACATCAAAGCAGCCAAAGAGAGAGATGCAGGAGCATCTAGTGCTCACGCAAGCCACGCAAAGGGAGCTAAGTGTTGCACAGAGTACCAGAGGGGCCAGTGTAGCTGATGCAGAGGCTCAGAGACCTGACGCAGGGCCTCCTAGGCCTGACACAGGCCAAGATAGGCTGACGCAGTGCCAACGCTGGGCTAGAAGAGGCTGACGTAGTCCAAATTAGGAAAATGTTGGGGTTTCTGGGGCAAATTGGTGCTGAATAGTTGCCGGAAGGATTATCCAGGGTTTCAGCCAGTAGATTTGTCAGAAACGAAGAGGTATCACTGGTAAAGAAATTCTCTCTTGGGTAGGCCAGTATCGGCACCCAGATTGTACTGTGATATTGCTTAATAATAAAACCCTCAGATAGTTGCACCGGTTTTTTCACATTGGGATTTTCCGAGGACATTCGTCCAAAAGTAATGGTTTCATGTGATGTGTTTGTTATTATTTCTTTTAGTTGCTAATCTATAATATTTTGAGCATGCATTGGTGTTTATTTTCAGTATTTACTTTGTAAATAACTTGTTAAGGAAAAATAACAAGTAAGTAGGAATAAATCAGAAAAAGTGCATGAATGGTTTCTAACTAAGTAAACTTAGAAACTTTGACAATTCTCACCATGACTTAATTAATACCCTTTAATTAACTAGACTTCCTACATTTAGACTTAGGAACAATTAAAAAAAAAAAATATTTTAATTAAGTCGTCTCTAGGTAGAATTTCCATAAACGATTTTTGGGTTTTGGATAATACATGTATTATAGCCTCTCCACAAAATTTTGTGGCTAAAGCACATTTGATGCTACAAAAATAAACACATAACAGAATATTTCCTCATAGTTGATGAAGTAACCAATATGATTAGACGACTTGATGAAACTATCAAAGAAGATGTAATTGTTCAAAAGGTCTTAAGATCTCTTCCTATGATATTTAATGCCAAAGTCTCAGCTATTGAAGATATGTATGATCTGAAAAGTCTCACAACAGACCAACTACTTGCTACTCTCACAACCTATGAGATGAGAATAGGAAAGGAGAAGATTGCACCAAAGGAGGCATCTTTCAAGGTGTCCAAGAAGGCTAAGGAGCGCAAATATCATCAATATTGTTCCATTTGTGAATATAATTAGTAGTTGCCTCACTTTTCCAGGAAAATTAAGCGTGGACCGGGAAAGTATAAAGGGAAGTTTCCCTTCAAATGCTTTGATTGCGTTAGAATTGGACATTTTGCATCCAAGTGCCCTTACAAAGAAAAGACAAAAAAGGAAGATGATCAGAAGGTCATAAGAAAAGTCCAGAAACATCAAAAGGTGAAGTTCTATAAGAATAAGGGTCTCTAATCCAAAGAGGATAGTTGGGCACCGGATTTTCATAGTGAGAATTCCTCAGAGGATGAGTCAAGTGACTGGTTACTCATGGCATTTGGAGCTAACTCCAAGAAAAACATTACTACAAACTCCGAAGAAGAAGGAGTAGCGGACTTTGAAGGGGAACTCATCAGTGCTCTTGATGAGTTAAAGAATGCTAAAATAAAAAATAGACAACTAAAAGAGAAGTTGTTGAAAGTTAAGGAATGTATGTACAACTTGGACAATGAAGAATTTGTTTATCAAAAACAAAAACTTGAAGAAGTTATTAAAAGAAGAGAAATATTAGCTCTCCAACTAGAAGAAAAACAAGGAGTATGTGAAAGGTTGGAAGAAGATAATAGTCTCCTAAAGCAAAAGAAAATTAAGAGAGAGAAGGAAATAATTATTTGATCCATGCAAAGAGGATATTTTTTTCCCTAAAATTCAAGCTAGAGGAAGAGAGATGGAAGGAAGAAATGCTTAATGATACGATTCTTGAATGGGAAGAGAACTCTCAGAATCTAGAGGCTGAGATTGTCTCCCTAAGAAAAGATCTTGAGAAATTAGATACCAAGAAGCACTTGGATAAAAGATTTGATGAAGGGAATAGAAAGCTAAATCACATTCTAAATTGTCAAAGGTCTCCAGAAAACAAGACAGGGTTGGGATATTCTGGATCACAGGAGTCATCTATGATAAAGATGAGTTTCAGGTCCATAATATTTGAAGAACCCCAAAGTTATGCAAAAGTGCTCCAAGATAGACTCAATGAGGGAAAACAAAAGTTTATCCAAAGAGGCACCCAACATACGAACAAGTGTTATAACTTCTCAAAGGACTCACACAGGGGAGAATGAACCAATCAACAAGACAAAAAATGTAACAGCAACTTACAAAAAAGCATACCCTAATTTGTTTTATGGGTATTACTATAAATGTCGTATATTTGGACATAAAGCTATTAATTGTAGAAGAGTTAAAGTTAAAAGAGATGAAAAATTCAGATAAATAAAGTATCATAATTTTAGATCTCAAAACTCCCCTCCTAGGAATAGAAACTCATTCTCTCCTTTGATGGATGATGTTGAATGCTTTAAATGTAACAATTTAGTACATAATGTCAGTGAATGCAGAAGTCGTTTTGAGTTTTCTTATAAATATCAATATGCTTGGCAACCTACTTTCCTAAAAGATAAGAAGGCTTGGGAATGTAACACTGAGAAAACCATGGAGTGTGGACTTACTCTATTTTCACATGATTAAGAAAATAGGCGGTATGAGCATAGTGGTTGTTCCAAGCACATGATTGGAGATAAAAGTAAAATCCTCTCTCTAAAAGAAAAATATAGAGGGAAGAACAATGTAAATTTCGGCAACAATGCTCTAGCAAGAATTAAGTGTAAGGGAATGGTCAGCATTGATGAAAAGATTAAAGCTCAAAATGTGTTGTATATCGAGGATCTTAAGCACAATTTTCTGAGTGTGAGTCATATGTGTGATAATGGCTATCATGTGACCGTTTGATCCAAATACTGTGAGATCCAAAATGAAGAGAATGGATAGCTAGTGGGAAAGGTAATCAAAAATCACAATAATATATTTGTTTGATGACTCTAGAGTAAGTTGCTACTTGAGAAAGACAAATCAATCTTGGTTATGTAATAGGAGACTTAGTCATATGAATTTTGACAACCTGATAAAAGTCAGTAAGATAGGATTTGTAAGAGGACTGCCAAGACTGTCAAGGATTGACAATAAAATCGGCAAGTCTTGTCAATTTGGTAAACAGAGACTCATTTCAAGATAAAGGAGTTCTCATCATAGAAATCTTTGGATCTCATTCACATCTAAATTAAACAACACACATATTATAACATTAAAATATACTAAACCATTACATCTAGTTCTGATTATTAAATTAGGATATTAAACAGACTTAATTTAAGCATATTAGCAATTAAACAAATAAATAGTCGACATTTATATCTATCAACTATTAATCACTCCATGCATCCACGCTCTCTCTTCTTAAACTTGCAATGGACAACGCTAATGATGGACTCACCTAGTTAGTCTGAAACGTTGGTTTCAAAACAATAACAGGTTCTTCCATATTTCTTAATATTCAACCAATCTGTATGGAATCAATCTTTAATCCAACCAGGACAAAAATCCCAAGAGGAGAAATGTATTTTGTGTTGCTTACTGATGATTTTACAAGAGCCACATGGATAATGCTCTTGAAAGAAAAATCAGAAGCTCTAAAGAATTTGAAGACATTCAAAGCTCAGATAGAGAACTAGAAATATCTAAAGATCAAATGCTTAAGATTAGACAGAGGTGGTGAATACACTTCAAGAGAGTTTGAAGAATATTGTAAAGTGAAAGGCATAAGGAGACAATATTCTATGGCCAAAACTACACAATATAATGGAGTAGCAGAGAGAAAGAAAAAAACAATTCAAGAGATGGCCAGAGCTATGATGGATGAAGCAAATTTTTACACACCTTTTGGGAAGAAGCAACTCAAGTAGTAGTGTACCTAGAAAACAGAGCTCAACTTAGGCCTAATAGTGAAAGACTCCCTGTGAGTTATGGAATGGGAGACCTACATCAATGAGACACTACAAGGTGTTTGGGAGAAAATCCTTTATCAAAAGAAATCATAAAAATAATGGAAAGTTTGATTCTTTTGTTGATGAGAGTATATTTCTCGAATACTAGACCTGAAGTACCAGTTTGAGTACCCGAGAACAAAGATAGTTGAAGAGTGCATTAGCATAGTAGTGGATGAAATATTACCACAATCTGAGTCTACCAAAGGAAACATGAACTCATATTGTGAAAAAAGTGTAGCCACTAGATTCTCAGATCAAACAAAAACAAACGCGAATGATGAAGATGAAAAACAAGTAAAACACCAAGGCCAAAAAATTCTTCCAGGTATGTGCAAAAACAACATCTTGAGAGTCCAATTATTGGAGATCAAAGACTAGGTGTTCAAACAAGGAAGATATTTCCTCGACAACCCAAGTTGTGCAAATATTGCTATGTTATCTCAAATTGAGCCCAAGAATCTCAGTCAGGTGAGTGAGGATAGGTCTTGGATAAAGGAAATAAATGAAGATTTGAATCAAATTGAGAAGAATGACACTTGGGAGCTTGTTCCAAGACCCAAAGGGAAAAATCACCAAACGGGTCTTCAAAAATAAACTAAATGAACAAGTTCAAGTGATTAGGAACAAGGCTCACTTAGTCTGAAAAGGGTATGTCCAAATAGAGGGGATAGACTTTGAGGAAACCTTTGCAACTGTAGCAAGATTGGAAGCTATCAGAATATTTCTAGTTTTTTCCATTCATAAAAACATCAAGGTGTATCAAATGGATGTGAAGTCAGTTTTTCTCAATAGAGATCTAAAAGAAGAAATATACATCGAGCAGCCAGAAGGATTGATGCTCACAAAAAATGAAGGGTTTGTCTGCAACTAAAAAAGGCCTTATATGGGCTCAAACAGACCCCTAGAGCCTAATATGCCAGATTGGATAGATACCTTTAGCCGTAGGTTTTAACCCCGTACATAAATTACCTGCATAAGAATTCTAAATCACAGAAAAATAAACAATGCGAGAGCATAACACGTAAAAACACATATGCACAGAGATTTTCCCCTGGATCCCAAAACCGAGACTACCAGCTTGATTTTTCATTATTTTCCATTCAATGTTACAATACATATTTATACATGCCGAAGCATCCAATACCATGGACCAAAAAACCATCGCGTCCAAAACCATGGACCGAAAACCATAGGTAGGTTTGCCCAACGTAATATAGGGTCCATGGGGGGGCTTTGCCCCCCCTCTAACCCCCCAGTTCACTACGTAGGTTAGTCGTGGAAAGAATATAACACAACCCAACATAAGGAATGTTCATTCACATAGAGAAATAAGACAAAACAATGATAATAGCATTGTATGCATTTGAATCCTTCTGATGTAAACAACACTCTGATTCCACTTTCCTATTTGAGAAACCTCGAGAAGATGCAAAAGTTGAAGTCTTGAAAAAGCTTCTTTCATAAAATTGCAGAAATTTCATCCACTTTTGATAAAAAAAAAATATTTAGAAGTACAAAAGTGTAACTCCCAAGTCAAGTTTTAATGCAAATTGAGGACCCTTTCTAAATACATGAAAGGGTCTTTAAATAATAAAAATAAAAATAAAACTATCAACAAAAATCACTATGAGATGTTCAAATTGTAGACATAAAAATCTAGGATTTGCTATAAAAATAGCAGTTGGATAGCGATTGAACTAATTCATTGAATTGGCTTCCTTTCTTGTGCTTGTAGTTGACAAATTGCAAGCATTGGTTGGATTTCCTGAAGTTGACTCATCCTAGAATGTATTTGGGCTATGTAGGTGGCATCGGAGAGTTTGGGAATCATGCAGTTGACTGCGTCAGAAAGGCACTTCCTGGCCATCTACTAGCTATGTGGCTTGACTAGAAAAGACAAGAATGTATCCCATGTCAAGTTTTGCACTTCTCTGATGTATTTTTCTCTACTTGCCAGCTCTTGTCTCCAATGATGTTCTAGTGCCTTTGCTTTCGAGGGTTTACCTGGAGAGCAATCGGAGATCAAATTAGACATATGTAAATTGTCATTTACTAATTCAATTAATCCATTCATTGTAGCTCTCGATCTAGAAGTTGCTCTTTCAGCTTTAATTAGCTGAGACTCCCATTTAGATAACAAGATTTCCTTGTGTGATTCTTGTATTTTTGGAAAATTGGCAGCCTTTCCTTCTTCGGAATCTTGCCAAGAAAGAAAATTTGTTATCCTTTTATGTGATTTTTCCAATTCCAGTCTGGTGTCAACTGCCTTCTCAATCAATGATGTGTAGATATCGCACAATGGGTTAGATAATGATATATTATGACAAAGGATGTTCAACTACTAGGACAAGGCTTTGGTTATCTCCAAGGCTTCTTTTCTGAATTCACTGACCTGTGGATAACCCCTGTACTTTTGTATCTATAATTGCATTTGTGTAATTTGATCTTCCTTGGCCTTCTTTTCCTGCTCAATTGTCATCTGAAGCCTAATTAGTTCTTGAGACGACTCCTATTGTTTCTGGAGAGTCTACTTATCAATCTTTTGTTTCTCCATTTTCAACTTCTCTTTTAGTTTCTCATTTTGTTGTCTCTACACTGGTAACTGTTGTTCAAGCTGACTAATTCTTTGTTGTTCTTCTGCCAATTGCACCTCATGTTGAGTGATCCTTTGATCCCTTTCCCTAATTCGCTGGCTGACCTCTGAGGCTTTGTCCATTATTGTTGTTGTGTAAGCCCCTGCATACTGAGATAATTTAGTTAAATCCTCAGAAGGATTGACTTGTACCTTCCATACCACATTCATCATTTCTTCTCGAGGAGTTAGAATAGGTCCTTGATTAATTTTCCTCTTTTTCCTCTATCTTTTAACCATAGTCCTATGCTTAGGACTGCAGAATACATCTAGGGGTGGTATTTCTTCTGTTTTTAGTACAATCTCCTTTGTAGGATTTTCGAGGATGATTTCTATATCCTACTGAATCTTGGGTAGGCCACTTGTCCCTTCAATCGGAACACTAATAACCTCGGGCTTTTGTGTTGTGGATAATTTTGGTGTAGTGAGCTCTTTTGAGTCATTCAGGTTTTTGATGATTAGGTTGAACTACTCCCATTCCTTGATTAAAGCAGGATCAATATTTATATCAGTATCAAGGATCTCACTAGTTCCTTCCTTTGTCTGCTCCCTTTCAGGGCTCTTTTCCTTTTCAGGAATCTTTTCTATAATTTTTTCTTCACAATGGCCTTCTAGTTTCACCATAGAGGTAGTATTTAACAAGTCCATAGGTAGTGTTTGCAACCTCTATGTCCTGAACTTCAAAAATTCCTCTAATCCCTCTGCTCACAATTTGAGTTTTGCTAGTTGTTTCACTTGAGAAAATAACTTAGCTAAACTGAACAAATCATCATAATCATCCTTCTCATGTTCAAACTTGGCAATTTTGACATGAGAGGTAAAATTGTAGGCGACAAATTTTGGATCATACTACCTTTTTGGGATGACTGCTAACTTTAATATTTTAATTGTCTCAGCTTCCTTCTCTACATGTTTGAAGCCATGCAGTGTTAAAGTACCACAATGGAGGGGAAATGAAGGCCGCATTTGTTTTTTAGATTCCTTTAGGTTCCTTGACATCCCTGCTTATGTTATCTGATAAGCTCTTTCTCTAGCAAATAGTTTATTAGGAATGTATAAGGGGAGGAAACGTGGATTAATAGTGCTGTTAAAAAGTCTGATGTAGGTGAGATTTTCTTCACCAAGCCAAATCCCTATTGATGTTAGGTCAACACTAGCTTCATCGAACAATTGAGGAGTAGGTTTGTTGAATATAGCATAATGAACATGCAAGACGAAACCATGACATATTCTATAAATATGATTTTTATAATGGACTTTTCACAATTCTTTATGAAACATATGAATGGGGGTCGGGTCTTGTGGAGTCCATTTCCAACCTAAAATCGGGTAATCAGAATTGAAATAGATAGTCTCCAATGTAGGCACTCATATAAAACACGGGTATTGCCCAGGTAGTCACAAACCTATTTTTTCTATAATCAAAGATTTGGTTGGCCATTTTATTAGTTGAAATAGTTATCCAGTCCATGATATAAGAGTCAATTGTTGCTTCCATTAAAGGCACCATATGTATAGAAAACCTAGTTGAATCATGCACTGCAAAGATTCTACATATCATAGCGCTAGCATAACAGTAGGAGATGCTAATGAGTCTATAGAGTACACACCTGATGATTCATGCTTGTGTTTGTTTGCGAAATGCCTCCACTGTCTGAAAGGGTTTGACTCCATGAAAGTTTCCTTGGTGAAGGATACCAAAAATGCCTTGCTATGCTGCTTCTGTGGTTTAGGAAAATGGTACATAATTTTGATATCTTCTGCCCTGAATGATCCAAAAATCCTTCCATTAGCCGTAACGAATTTCCTATCCGTTATGGTGATACTCTCAATTACCCATCTGACAAAATCATTGTAAGGTAATATTTTAGCGTGGGCTGCTATTCTATGAAGGTAAGAGCTGGCCAAATCCTTAAGAGTACTCTCTGACTTGTTAGTGGAATCCACTGCTCCCTTTTCTTCTTCAATCTCTTCTGGATCCTTAGCTTCCAGTAAATTATATATGCTTTCCCATGAAGCCTGGGCCAGACCAAGGCATGTAGTATCAGGTATCAAGACCTTTTTAACTGGTTTCTCTTTGGTTATGATGGGGACCTTTGATTTCTTTGATTTCTTCATCATTTTCAATGGATTCATAAATTCAGAATTGCTCTACAAAAAGAAACAGAAGCTAACGCACAATATAAAATATTAATGGTAATTGAGCATAATAAGTAATACGAATTCTTATATGTTATGCTACCACGGTTGAAATCCTTGAAGGATTCAACCATAACTACTCTATTAATGATTTCTGTAACTATCAATCATGATACTTAAATGCCATAATGATATGTTGCATCGCACATGTTAATAACAATCCTTTAAAGTGAATATCGTGACTTCCCCGATCAACGATTAGCGAAATTCACATATTGCAGATCAGGGGGGCACAAATGTTATGTTTTAGTTGTTTCCTTGTATAGCTCCGATTGCGATAGATGGTAAGCGAGATCACTTTAATAAATAAATAAATTGTTTTCTTTGTATTTATAATTGACTTATAATTTAGACCCGCAAGTATTCATTTAACAATTATATTTCACCTTTATTAGAAAGCGTGCTTTCTAATGATGAAGTCACGTCGGTGGTTTCCACATGGGCTTTCGATATATATATTTTTTGCTTTCAGCGATGGCCGATTGTGATCGGCTTATCACATCGGAGGCTTTGTATGTCCCCTTGGAATGATTCCTTGAGAAGTTGTGATTTGTGCTTTCAGATAGCATTATCACATCAACGATTGTCGATGGAAACCTTAAGTCTATATTTTAAATAAAGGATGTGAAACATCCATTTAGATTTATTTTTTGACAAGATCTTGTTTAATATTAAATTGGATCAGACATTTTCATAAGGATTTTCATGTGTTGTATGGATTTTGCGAAGCTGAGATTATTATTGAACTTAACCTAAAAGCAAAAGACTTATCACAACTATTGATTTTTAAAACTTTTTATGGATTTTATCTAAGTTCTAAAAAGGGGACCCATTTCTTATTAAAGTTTTAGATAAAAATTTTGAAATGGGGAGGGTTGTTGTATAGCACAAAAATTGGCATTTCACTAGAAGTAACAGTTATCTCTAAGAAAGTAATGCAATATCTATAACTTTCTTAATTTGGAAACCATTGAGGATAAAGAAAACAATCTAAGAATCGTTGAATAAAAATTAACTTTGAATATAGTGACAATTTTTTGTAATTTCTTTTCCAATCTTAAAAATAAAAACATTCTCGGCTTCTTCAAGCTTTGATTGGTTGATATAGATAAAGCAGGGGCTTCTCCAACTGTTGAGGCATTTTATCCCCTAGGGCTTTTGGGTGGAACCCTAGCAGACTGAAAGTTGTCTAAACAAAGAAACATGCACACACACAACCATTATGCTAGAAAAAGCTAGTTCTAAAGTAAGAAGGATGTACCTCAGGTCCTATGTTCAGATAGTTCCTCAAGGGTCCAAACCCTTCTTCATGTCCCTTTCGCTCCTTTGCCCTGCAAAACCAACAATTCCAAAGAATGCAGCAGTATTTTGACAAAGATTTATACAAAAATCATCTTTATGTTATACAAGAAGGAAGTTAGTTATAAACTTTTAAACATCCATTCATACATGAAATTCAAACATGAACATCATAAACATAAAGAAGAAGCATATTGGGAATCAAGACGTGTTTCTTTATTAAAGACAAATAGAAAGTACAAAAAGAGTAATATCACCTGAGCAACCTTTGCCGGCTCCAACCTCAGCCTCCTTCTGGATCCGTCCCGCCTCAAGCCTCTAGCATATCTCCTTCCAAGACTCACTCCATGATGCCATAACTAAGGGATGAACATCAAATCACAAGGAAACAAGGGTTTCCTGTACAAATGGGGGAAGTGCAGAAGGCACAAGGGTCTTCAGACCTGGTCAGGGGGAAAATCTCAGTATAATAACCTTTCTCTCTCTTCTCTCCTTCCTTAGGCCTTCCCTTTGATGTCTTTTTATACCAATCCCAAAGTAGTTTTTTAGTTAAGAATTGGTTGGGAAAAGTTGGGCCACAAGCACTAACAGGTGATCAGCAGGTAAAACCCACGATCTCCGCCCGAAAATAAGGAGTTTTATATTTTTTAAAGTGTTTTAATACATATACGCGGGTTGGGTATGTATGGACCCGCGTATACACGCGCTTTACTCAGGGCAATGTCGCGTACAAGGAATAAAACACTGTTTTTTAAATTTGAGACTAGGTCTAGAAGGAGGGGTTTCCCTAGGCCATGATTGTAGCATTACAAACCATAATAGTGAGATTTGGAGCTATAACAACTTCTTCTTCCACCAAACAATTCAATGGAATGCCACTGGGATCTTTCCAATAAAGTGTAGAATTTAGAATGCAAAACTTAGCAGCCTTTAATTTGAGAGTTCTACTTTTGTTTCTAGTCATGCTAGGTGGTGGTGACAAATTTTGCAACACATATATGATATCTAAATACCACGGGTAAAGAAAAAACATTTCGGATACCTAAATTGACAAACGTTCCTCGTTCTCATCGAACATAGCAACAATCAGATTTATGTCTAAGGCGTGCAAGTTTGATTCAGTGATTAAATTTGCCAATCCCTATCCTTTAACAAGATTGGTGGGATTTATCTCCACATCGTACTCCAACAACGCTGCAATCCACTTGCCTCGTCTTCCTTCTGGCTCTGTCTACACTAAAACATCCTTGACAACAGCGTTAGGAACATAAGCCAAAGTATGAGAATGCAAAATATATACCCGAAAATCTTTCAATGCTTTTACAAGTGCAAGGGCCTACTTTTCAATGATGTTGTACTTCAAGGCTGCATCTCTTATAGTTTGGCTAAAGAAAGCAATTGGTCATTCGTGCTCATCTCTTTTGTGCATTAATACAGTTTCCATTGTATGCTCCGAAGCAAAAGAAAACAATATAAAATCCTGAGTGTAGTCTGGGCTAATTAGAACCGGAGCTGAAGAAAGAGCCAATTTGACTAAATTGAAAGATTTTACAGCCTCTTCCATCCACTTCACTTGGCTGTCCTTCTAAGCATTTTTGTAATCTCTCTTAGGTGTTCAGCAAGGTTAGGCACAAAGTGGCGTAAAAAATTCATCTTACCATTAAAAAATTGAATTTCCTTCTTGTTCCGGGGAAGGTCATTTTGCTGAATTGCTTCTACACCTGCTGGATTAATACGAATGCCATATTTTGAGATAATGTGCCCAAGTAGTTTGCCCTCATCCATTGAAAACAAGCTCTTTTTCGGATTCAGCAACACACCATATTTTCTGCACTTTTGAAAGATAATTTTCAGATGATACATGTGTTCTTTATCTGATTTGGAAAACAGGGTCAGATCATCAAGGTACACAACCAAAAAGTCATCCTTCTCATTTGCAAAAGCCAAGTCCATTTCCCGCTGAAATGTGGCACCCGCATTCTTCAAACCGAAAGGCATTTTAGCGTAATGAAAAGTTCCCCACGGAGTGGTGAACGCTATTTTATCACAGTCATATTCATGGACCAAAATTTGGTTATATCCAGAATAAACATCGAGTAATGACATTCAAGATACTCCAACTACTCGCTGAAGTATACAATCCATTTTGGGCAATGGATAATTGTCTTTCGATGAAACTTGAGATTCCTAAAATCAATGCACAAGCGAATCTCACCTGTCTTCTTTCTTACAGGCATCAAATTAGAGATCCAGTCAAAAAATCTGATGGGAACAATGATTCCTGATTTGTACAACCTGTTTATCTCCTTTTCAATTAATGGCAATAGTTTTGGATTTAGCCTTCTCAACTTCTGTCTGAAAGGTTTCTGATGAGGCTTAATGGGAATAGTGTGCTGAATTATATTGGTACCATATGTCTTCAAGTCAGAATAATCCCAAGCAAACACGTCAGCAAAAGATGAAAACAAACTGATATATTTGGCTTTTATCTTTTGTGGCAATGCTTTGGACAGTTTTACCATTTTTGGATTTGCAATTGTTCCGATATTGACCTCTTCAACATCTTTTTCTGTTGGCTGCAATGTTGGTTTGCGGGCTACGTCATCTTGATCAAAGAGTTCTTCTAAAGGTATCAAGCCTTTAGGAATAATTTTATCCTTTAGCTGTAACACTTCCATTTGATTGATCTGCACATCATCTTCACCATCATCATGTTCTACATCAATTGAGGTATCTTTGAACTTACCTTTGTTTTGCAGAAAATCATCAATCTCCTCATCGTCTTGGAAAACTTGCCAATATCTCTGATCGTCTGGGATAGTTGGACGATGCTTGAAATGGATTTCAAATTTATTACTGGATTTCATAGGAATCTTCAAACTACTTTCTGCCTTGGCAAGTGCATCAGCAATGCCATTTTGAATACGAGGCACACACGTCAAGGTATAATATGAAAACAATTTCAGGATATCTAGGACTGCATTCCGGTAAGCTCACATCCGAGGATGCTTAGCTTGATATTCGCCTTTGACTTGCTTAATCACCAATTCGTAGTTGCCATATACTGCAATCCTCTTAGAATTCAACTTTCCTAGAATTTTTAGGCCAGCAATCAAAGCTTCATACTTAGCTTCATTGTTCACGTAATCAAAAGCTAACTTGTAAGAACATACCCGCACATTACTAGGCACTTTGTTCGGAGCAAAGAAAGGATTGCGTACCCAAATACCAATTCCAGGACCATCATTTCCCACTGCACCATCGAAATCCATGGTCCACAGGCCCTCTTCATCTTCTTCTAAGTGCTAAAATTCTGCTGGCTTTGTTTTTCCTGCTTGCTATACATTATCTTCAGCTGATTTCTCAACGGTGTTTCGCTGTTCTTGTCCTCCCTTCCTTAAAACTTCTCTGAAACTATTTGTTATTTCTGGAATACTTTCTGTTTCTATTAACTGACTATATACATAATTAAAACTATCGGAATACAAAACAAAAGACTGTAGATCTATATGTACATAATTAATTGGATGATTAATTGGTTTCTCCTTGCTTGTAATCATGTATTTCATTTTTTGTTCCCAGTAAATTTTTCTCATTTGGCCAAACACAGGAATCATTGCATAGGAAAAATCTAATTGTAATGTCCCTTTCAATTTCTCTCCCCAGGACCTGGAAAGAAGCATACCAAATCTGGGAGGAATGTCTGCCACAACAATATCCATCAAAACATTTTTCATTGGGATTTGATCCAGACTTACAACCAAGTCTTTGATGAGCCCAATAAATCTTACTCTGCTGGAATCAAATGAATAATGATCATGGTGTTTCTTAGTGATGTCTAGACCTAACTTCTCCATGAAAGCCTTCAGCATAAGATTGTGGGAAGCTGCGGAATCAAACATAGCATTATGCAACACAAAATCATGCACCCTTAAACTGATATAAAAAGGTGGCACATCACTATCTGGAGACTCACAATTCAATGCTAGCCCAAAAATCAATTCGGGTTGATCATCTTCGACATTCACCATATCAGGCATTGGATCAAAATTTAAAATTTTAGAAACTTGCCCTTTATAATTGTTGTTCCTCATTATTTCAGTTAAGGGAATGGACACCTTCAATTTAGAAATTTCATTTCTAAACTAAAATATGAAATCTTTTCTACCTCTTTGATTGGGACATTTTTCTTTTCCTTTTCCTTCGATACAATTTGCTGATTTGATTTTTCTGCTGATGGTGATTTGCTGATATTAGGATCAACTGCCTCTTTCCCTTTCTTTTGTCCAATAGGTGAATCACTCTTTGATGTTCCAACTTCCTTCCTCTTTTGAATTGGGTTAACATGCACATCTCTGTTTCTAAGTGAATATTGCTGCTGATGGGTGGATAAAGCATTCATATAAACTCTTTGGCACTCATCTAATTCTTCTTCCAAAACTGTGTCATTTGCTAGAATGAAATCTGCATCTTTGTGTACAGCTAAACTTTCTGCATACTCCTCCTCTTCAGTAATATAAATAGACAAATTATCTAGATTAAAGAAGTGATTTTCTTCCCCTATCACATTCTCCTCCTCATTGGATTCTAGTCCATGCACAATTTTTTTCTGCAGAGGTGGTTGTACTGGCTGCTAGGCGGTCTGAGCTTGGGCTCGTTGTTCTCTTTGTTTGATTCTATATTGTGGTTGCTGCTGGCCACGAAATTTAGGATTTATAACTTTTGGCTCAATTTTATCAAGTTTCTCTCTTTCGAACATCTGCTCCACCTTCCAAAGTAATTGATCTGTCGAAGACGACTCTTCTTTTATTGTGACCACCTTTTCTACTCTTGCTCTTTCTCTCTGGGCCAGCAGATTTGCTTCAACACTGACCGCGATCTTCTGCATATCTTCCATTGTGGCAAGCTCTCTCTCTCTTAGTTGATAAGCCATGTCAACATCAAAACCATCCAGAAACTTCATCATGGCTAGCCCCACAGGTGGCCTTAGATGATCAGAAATTACTTTGTAAACTGAATTGAATCTAGTACAGTAATCTTGAATGGACTCACCGACATTCCGCTTGATATGTTCATATTCATGAAGGATCTGAAGAGGATTTTTCTTGATTTCCCAACGATTTAAGAATTGTATGTGTAGATCATCCAATGTAGCAAAACTAGCAACGGGCAAAGCTCTGAACCATTTCCTAACTTCACCACTAAATTTCTGTGCAAACAATCTCATTGTCACATTTTCTGCATCGATCTCATGAAGGTCACAAAAATCTGCCATTTTGTCCCCATGTTGCTGAGTGGTAATGCTATGAGGAGTGCCATCAAACAAAAGAATTTTGCTCTAATAATCTGTGGGCATATCATCTAAAACTTGAGGTAGCACGAGAGGTGCAAAATGAGCAGCCATCACTCTTGGTGGATTCGGTCTGGGGGATGTTTGGGGAGTGTGTGCAGTCGATGTGTGAGGGGTATGAGGCGGGGTGTGCGAAGGAGAAGCAATTTTGGATGTAGAAGGAGTAGATGGAGGCGAGTTTACTACAGACTTTTGATATGTGACAATAGGCTGCACAGGGACAGTGGGAATGAAGGGCGGTTCGGTGGGAATCCTTGAGTTGAATGTAGTGACAGAAGATCCAAGGGTGGCAGATGCAGTTTCTAGGAAATCAACGATACTTGAAGCCTCAATTTCAGTTTGAAGTTGTCTTAAAATAAAATTCTCAATGGCCTTATTGGATTTTTCAATTTCAAGAGCTGCAACAAAGTCCAGATTCGAGACTGTGGAACCAACAACACTTTCGGATTTGGTTTCAAACAATGATAACTCAAACCGTGCATCAAAATAAAGCTCTTCAAGATACTTGAAAATTGCAGGGCATGAATGGGATTTGAACACGGGAATCTTAGAACTCTCTTGACAAAGAAGTCTCAGAATCAAATTGGGATTTTCGTAGACAGGGGGAGGATTTGGATCTGGATTAGCTCTGGTATATCTCCTTGAAGCCAGTGTGCTATTTTCAAACGATCAAATGGACATAAACAACTTTCTCAGCCTATCAAATCCTAATCTTATCATACACAACTTAGAATCATCAAATGCACCGGGGTGGTTGCAGGTTAGATTTTTCGTTAATGAGACTAGACCGGAGATTGACTGAAGTAGCGTTTATCTACTTGCGCTAATGCAAAGCAAAAGCGTTTCGAAGGCTACCTAGCTAATCTTCAGACTCCGTCTATAGTTTCAAAATGAAGAATACTAACAAACAATCAAATCAAGTTCCCTAGTGGATTCGCCACTATGTTAGAGCCTATATTTACCTCAGGCTGAAAAGGTAAGCTTCTAGGTCCACATCAAACCATGCTTGGCCTCGTAGCTAGCCCTTCGAGGACAGGAGAGGGCTCTCTCCAGGTCAATCTCAACAAAATATAATCATATGGGCTTGAGATGACTGATTTAACAACTAATCTTAGGCTAGGTATGAAGTAAAAGGATTTAATTTGAGTTTTTGGGGGATTTTTGTTGGAAAAAGGGAAGGGAAAATTTGGGTATGGGGATGAAGCCTAGTTTTTTGCAAAGTTTTGATTGGGGCAAGGAAGGCAATCATTTTTATGCTTTAGATTGAATGAATGGATGGATCAGACTGGTGAGGAGCCAAGGAGGGCAAGAGAGTCTCAAGAGTCCTCCTCAAATAGATGAAAACATTGAAAATTAAACAAAATTTCAAGGCAGAGCACAGGAGTCCATTGAATTCTACCTTAATCACTCATTTGTTTAATTTCAGAAGCAAAGAGAAGGGAAAATGATACACATAAACATAAATGAAATTACAATTACATAGAGAAAAACACCATCAAAACAAAGAGCCACATGGATCCCAACAAGTGCTGCAAAACCCTGGTCTTTCCTTAGCCAAAAATACAGAGATAGAATGTACAATGATGTGCCAAGCAATCCCAAGTGTCCAACCCTGAAAATGACTCAGGAAATACATGATATAGAATAGCCTAACCCATTCCCATGCCTCTAGGGGTCGATCTCATAATTCTAGGAGTGATTTCAACCAATTCTAAACAAAGCACTGAAATCTAGGCAATCAAACAACTTGCCTCTATAAGGTGGGAAACTGATTCATTCATTAAATTTTAACTTTTTAGTGAATGAATCCTCTAGAAAACGTAAAAATGGGCCAATATTACATCATGGTCATCAAGTTACATCAATATAGATCAATAGTTACATCAAAAAGCATAACTAGTCAAAACTGGGCGAATTTCTGAGCTGTACAGTGAAAATAAGCCAAAAATCCTCTATGCGCAGCGCTTGATTCTCTATGCGTCGCACCACTTTGGAGCTGAATTTGAGGCCCTTCCTGGAGTCCAAATTGATCTTATGATAGCTCATTGGAAAGCCCTACCTATCTACTTTCCCACCCAAGTGGAATTATTCAATTTGGTGTCCATGTTCCCCTCCAAAACTTCAATCTTCGAGGACTACTTCCTGTGTGTCAAAATAGGGGCAGAGAGGTCATTGTTTGAGTGTTTTTGACCTCTTAAGGACTCAAAACTTGCCCAAATTTCTTGGCCATGCACCAGCAACCATAATTTTTCATCCCAAATCCAAAAATGTAAAGTTTTTGAAATTTGGATCCCTCTAGCAAAAGCGAGCGCTATGTTGCGCGGTGCATAGGAAGGCAAAACCTATTTTTTAGTGCAAATATTTTCAAAAATGCAAAAATTGCTCCAAATTTCTTGAAATTTGGGCTGGACCTTCCCTATAAAGTGTCATGTTGGGCTAAATAGCCTTCGGTCAACATCTGAAGATGATCATGCTCCTTTTGCCTCTTTTGCTTCTTTGTTGCCTTCTTCAATTTTGCCTTTAGACTCCTTATTCGTGCCTTGGAACTCATATCTCGCACCCTGTAATGGAAAGCCATGTGTCTCAACAATGCTTTGTCCCTATCAGCCTTGGCCAGCAGTCTTTCCAGGTGGATGTTGATTCTCTCGAGCCAAGACTCCCGATCATCATTAATCTCTTGCTCCAATGAAGTGAATTCAATCCTCCTCCTTTGGGCAGCTTAGCGATTCTCCCTGATGTTTTGTAACTCCATGATTTCTTGCTAATCTTCAAGCTATTTGTTCCTCTGCTCCAAGTATTTCATAGCCCACTTAGCCCTCTCCAAGTTGAGGGACAAGGCTTTGATCTCTGTCTACTGCTCCTGGATGATCTCTCTAAGATGTGCATTTTATGGGCCCATGTCTGTATCGCCATCCTGAACAAGAATAAAGTCCCGCTCACCTGAAGGCCCCTCATCCTGCATTGGCCTCTTGCCTCTGTCCTACACCTGTGGTGCTGATGTCAGAAGCAAGGCCTCTTCCACCCCAGGTGGAGATAACACTCACTTTGCTGCTGCAAATAACTGCCTCGTGCGCTTCTGATAAGTAATGAAAACCAGTATAGTAGCAGTGTTTGGATCCTGACCTTCATGCTGATGAGAAGGTCCACCTGTCTCATGCCCAGCCTTTGGAGGTCCTTGTGAAACTCTGAAAAACTCACGGGAGATGAAATCATCCCAAGTGATGCCTTGTAATCCAAGCTGATGAACCACCAAACTTTTGATGAGAGAAAAATGGCAAATATTGTTGAACTGCTATTGGGGGGTCTTGTGTTGCACCAATATGGTCATCCTTTCTATGTTTCAGCATATGAAATAAGGAATGTTCATCATCCGTACCCAGGTGAAATGCATGAGAAACCTGATGTGATAAGCATATAATCGGGAAAAACGACGTTCACAACTGAAATACTTCATGATTAGTTTCATTAGTGGAGCATATTCATCTTTGAGATATCGAAAAGGAAACACTCTCTTGAGCTGTCTCAAGAAACCAGGTTTAATAGATGGCTCATAATGTTGTTGGCCAATCTTCTGCCTCTTGTTCCATGGCTCTCCAATGTTAGGTATGTCGGTTGCTCGTGAGATAGATTCTGGTGTAAGTGTGAAAGTGACACCAACCAAAGTAACTTGATCACCATGTAAATGTAGTACAAACTAGCGAGCCAACTCAAGATGAAATTGAACATTAGCAACCTTCTCACAAAACTCATAACATGACTGGAACTAGAAACAAGAGATGGCAAGAGGGCAGGCCTGCAATTCAGTAAGGGTGGTTGGTTCTTCTCTAATATTTCTGCCACCTTTATGAGGCCTCCGGGGTGCATGTTCCTCCATGGGCGAGTCACTTTGGGTCTCCACTTCATAATCAGATGAATGACCGGATGGCATAATTGTTGCTATTCAAACTGCCTTGGAGAAATAGATGTTGGTGTATGAAACTGTATTGGACTACTCTTTTAGTGATGTGTTTAATTTCTGCCACCAAGGGGAAAACAAATGAAAAAAGGGATTGTTAGGAAAGGGGAAAATAGTAAGGGATTAGGGACTATTGGGACAAATTTTGTTAGGGAAATGTAGGAGGGTTTGAGGGGTTTTATGTATAGGGTTAGGAGATTTTTAATAGGACTAGGGTTTGGGGTTTGGGATTTGAGAATTTGGGATAGGGGTTTGATGATTTTAGGGAGTAGGGAGACTTAGGAATGATGAAAATAAGTGAGAAATGGGATGGGGGAATGAATTTGGTGAAAAACAATAATTTTGAAACCCTAACAACAGGTTTTTGGGTTTAGCTATTTGTTTAGGGGTTCACCACATCAATCATCACAACACATCATAATATAAACCTCAAAATTGGATGAATAAACAACAACCTACTTGGAAACCAAGATAATGTAGGCGGTTTTGGCAATTAGAGGTGATTTTGGAACATTTCGGGCCAGTTAATTGTATGCGCCGGGGAGCTCACCCAATGCACCGCGCCTTCCCAGTGCGTCGCGCCCGTGTAAAATAACACTGTGCGTTTTCTCCCAGTGCGCCGCGCCTCCCCAATGCGCCGCGCCACCTGCTCTATGCGCCGTGCCGGCCAAGTTTCTTCCAAATTCACCCAAATTGCACACTTGCTCAACAAATGTGCTCTACCTTGCTTCTCTTTAGCAAATGAGCTAATGACATGAAGGAATTACTTATAATCAAAGAACTTTTAAGATTTTAGCTCATGAAACCCACTTCTATAATGTTTGGCAGATGACTTTTATTTCAACCTCTGTTTTGGACTTTTTCACTGCTTTTTCACTTTGTAATGAGTGAAATGACCTAAGCTTGGCTTGTTTTTGCAGGGGTTGGAGCTTCTTAGGCTAAGGAAGGGAACCAGGGTGTAGGTGCAGGAATTTACAATGAGGAGAACAAAATTTACATGATTTTGTACAAATAAGACTAAATACTCTGTTTTTTCCTCAAAACAGAGTTTTGAGGAAAAACACATTTTCGGATACTTATTAACAAAATTTATTAGCAATAGAACATCCTCATGGCCTGCTGGTGATTATTGGACACTTTGAAGCATTTATTTACAAAACCCTAATGAAACCCTAGACCTACTTGACACTAAAACCCTAAAGACAACTTTTGCAACATTGATGAAAAGAAAATTGTATATGCTTTTTTATGAACAAACATCAACCAGCAGGTGAATAACATGAGTGAAGTATGGGGACAAGACCCTTTCGTCAGAGGATCAATTCTCCTAAATGGAATGTAGGTGATCGAGCAGAATGGGACACCTAAAATGAAATGCAACAAAAGAGGCTTTGATCTTTGACAGAGGGCTAAACAGACCGACTCTAACATCACCCACTGTTGTTCCTCTTCCTGTTGCAACTCATTGGGCTATCTGTGCAATTTCATGTTCTTCCTGAGTTGCTGCTTCAACACATGCAACTCCTTATTTATTCAATCTTCTTCCTTCACATGATCTTCATGTCACATTGTCACTTCATAGCCCAAGTCTCAAAAGTTTCTTTCATTATCAGAGCAACTTTGCTTTGCCTCTATGTTGTCAAAAACCTTCCTCTTGGATTCACTGCATTCACTAGATTCGTTGCATTTGGTATGCTGCCTTCAGTTATTGTTCATGATGTTGCTTGTTATGATGCTACTACTTGAGGTCCTTTTCCATGAACAACTTGATGTCTTTGTGAGTAGGCAAGCCCATGGATACTTGATCGATTGCATCCCCAAGCATGCTCTCAATGGTGCCTTGTCTTTGCTCTCCTAGAAGCCATTGTACCTGTACTGCTGAGAGGTAGATGAACACATATGATACCTAGAGACATTGCAACACTCATACAAGAAATATATCAGCTGTAAACCAAAATGAACATGAGAACTAAATTGCAACATACCTAGGTGAATGATCATGAAGGTTGCACAATTTCTGCACAGAGGTCGGGAGACTGATTGCCAAGACTGCACAAGGCATAGTCTGGGCATGCTGGGAGACTAGTTGATTGCTGAAACTCTAAAATACACAATCCAGTTGGGTAGTTGGCTATTGGGATTGCCCAATGCGGGATTCTAGCTAGGAAAGATTGTTGGCTCAAGGACAAATTTGTGAAAATTTTGGGCCAAGCAGCCACTGACCTCTAGAAATGTGCAGTTCAGTCGAGGAGGCCAGTGTTGGGCCAAGCAGCCACTGACCTCCAGAAATGTGCAATTCAGTTGAGGAGGCTATTGTTGGGCCAGAATGCACAAATTTGGAGAGGAAGGTGAGCCTTCCTTCTCTAAATTGTGCAATATAGCCTTTGTGAAGGCAGACATTGGGCCAAGGTTGGCCTGACTTGCCAATAGACAAATGAAAGCAAGTCGATGAAATGCATGGAGACACTAAGTGATAGAAGAAGTGATAACAGTGCATGCAAGACATTGGAAAATTGAGCAAACAGATCAACATGCATGTGGGTGAGGTCCTTTGCCGGTTGGACAAACATTCGTGCAAAATATTTTCATGCATGCGACAACAGTGAGATAGCAACGAAAATTGAAATAGAGCTAGGACAAGCTAGAATATATGTAAACGACAATAGGTGTTCAAAGAAATCAAGCAAACAACATTCGCACAAGTGAATACACAAAAAGTGACAGAAATGCTGAAAAAGACAAGTTGAGGCCACTTACACGTGAATAGCTGAGCCGGATGTGTTGAAGAGTCCTAGATGTGTTGTGGGATGTCAGAGCTCCAAGATTGATGTGAATGAATGAGCTCTGATGCGTCAAATAAATAATTTTGGTCTTAAGATGCGCATGCCACAAATCTAGGGAAAACGACACTTGGAGGGAAACTTCTAAAACAACTTTGCATGTAACCCCCAGCTACTAAAAATAGCTCCCCAAATCATGGTATACCTTTTGCATGTTGTCTCTTGCTATTTTGGGAAGATAAAGTCATGCATGCGTGCAAGTCAAGTTTCCTTGGTTTCAAGTGGCACTTGTCAACCATATTGTCCATGCATGCCAATGCTCAACTACTTGGGAAAATGCCCATTCTTGACTGTAAGCTGGGCTGACTGCCCAAGGGGATTGCACAATTTCTGGGCCTAGAAGTTGACTACTAGCCAGATTTGTGCAAATATTGGGTTGAACAACCTATTGATGGGGAAAATTGTGCAAATCCTGCTAGGAGGTTTGGCTGGTAGGATTGCACAATCATGGAGACCAATAGGCTATCAAAGAGGATTGCACAATTCCTAGAGGGAAAGGTTGGTTGCCCTCCAGGAATGCACAATTTTCAAGGGGAAGTTTCTCAGCCTACAACTGGACCAAATCTGGGTAAGCATCCTATGAGGGGAATAGATCGACAGGTTGCCTTTATGCAAGGAAAACAATGAAGCTTGACGACTTGATGAAGCAAGGCAAGTCGTTATGAAGGTTGGTAGGGAGCATCCAAAACAGGCTAAGGAAAAATTTTGGAGCGTGTTTGTAGCTTCTACTGTTGGCTTTATGTTTCTGGTATGGTTATATGTTACAGATGTTGTACTTGATGGCAACACCCATGGCATGGCTCTCAATATGATGAGAATTAAGAAGTACGCAGGAGAAAAGTTCACGGAATTTTATGCAGAGGAAAGTTTATAAAAGTTTATTTCATGTGGAGAAAAGTTCACGGAATTTTATGCAGAGAAAAGTTCATTTCATGTGGGAA
>APFE030479417.1:0-10047 GCA_000404065.3 Pinus taeda
CATCTGAATGCGTTTAATACTGTGGTAAGTCAGTTATCATTTGTTGATATTAAAATTTCAGATGAGGATAAGTGCATCAGTCTGTTGTGTTCTCTACCAGATTCGTGGGATAGTCTGCTTATTGCAATAGGTAGCAATGCAACTGCTTTGCAGTTTGATGAAATAGTCTCAGCCTTGCTGACGGAGGAGATGAGACGGAAAAATATGGACAACCAGGATGGTGATGCCTTGTCTGTACGAGGACGGTCCCAGAACAGAAACAAAAATAAGTCATCGAGTGGGAGATCTAAATCTAGAGGGAGATCTAAATCTCCAGGAAAACCTACAAAGGTGGTGTGCTGGAAATGCAGAAAGGAAGGGCACTTCAGAAGGGAGTGTAAATCTAAAGCTCCTGATAAAGGAAATGGATCTGATGATCTCTAATGTGGGTCAACCACTTACAATTATTAATGTGGGATTTATTGACTCTCTAACTAACTATGACTCTGACTTGGCCCATTGGGCTTATTACATAAAGAAATGGGTTAGGATTGGACCCTAACAACAAACATTTTACAGTGTAGGCTTGAAAACTTATTTATCATGTCTAAACTTCTTGACATCAAAAGGTTGTTTGTAAAATAAATTTCCACATTGGAAATTTTGAGTTGTAAAATGTCGAAGCATGAAATGTTGCTATGTTGACTCTCGACATTTTTTGGTTGGCTAGTGTTAAAAAAGTTGCCACATTTTCTTGTGTTACAATTTGAGTGTATCTATATTAGACGATGGCCAGCCTTACTAGAAGATTCCATCTACTTCTATATAAATTGCTCGAAAATCCTTGTTATGTTCCTTGACTTGGATATTCCAAAGCTTCTACATGATGGGATGAGGCAGTACCGTTAACGTTGAAGTGGTTGAAGTCTTGTTGGGCTTGGATTTGATCACAAAATTCTTGAAAAAATGGGCCAATTCAGTCACATTGTATTGTTGAGCAATTGAATCGACCTGCAGTGAAATCGTCTCCTAAAATTTAACCATATCAGTGTCCATCAATTCAGATATATTATTATCATTAATCCATTGTTTAAGCCCCATCTGCTCTACATAATTACTCTTTTGAACATGAACTTTGATGGACATGACCACGTCGCTTCTTTCGCATGTGTGTGTGGAGAAGCGAAGTGTGGATGTGTGTGGAGATGTGGAGGTCTACACAATGAAACTTTCCACTGCACAGTTATGCAATAGGCTCCTTCCATCCTCATGAGGATTGGATACTTTCCATAACATACACACAATTAATGTATAACATAGACACAATTAATGTGTTGCTTTCCATGGTTGCTTTTGGGGATAATTAACTAACTTATTTTTCCTTTACTATTTCTTTGTTGCCGATGGAAGAAGGATGCCATTTCACAATGGAGGAGATAGTTAAGGCTCTACTCATTGGAATGACTTGAATTGAATTTCCTCTGACTAAATCTAAAATCCCCTCTTCATTTATTCACGTATATCAAACCAATTTGCACCTTTTGAAGAAAATCAAACCAATTTTCATTTCCATGATGAATTTCAACCCTTCGTTTGGACGCGTAACTTTATGAGATCACATAATACCCTTTTCACCAAGCACTAACTAAACAATTTCTATAGTTGCAGCTGCAAGACAACCCAATGTATTACGAATAGGTTGTACAAGGGCATGGATCTCTACAATGTACATGAACCTACTTTGATTCTGAATACTCTATTTTTCTCATATTTTTTGGCCATTTTTCGTTCCCATAGGAATGTCAGACTATATCATATGATTCTACTTTATGTTTTTCTTCAATGCAAAGCTCATTATTTCTTGTATTATTTTGCACTACAACATATAATATTGCGCTGATGTGCACCATATTCGGTTGAGTTAACCACAACCTTGATTCTCCTAAGTTTATAGGTTGGTTGATCTAACAGTTATTCGAAATGATACTGTCAATTTTGCACGCATATGGAGACTATTTTCTTTGGGGGTCATTCCTCTGAGGTTTTGAAATTCGATTTTAACACAAAATTCTAAAACCTCATATGTGTGAACTGTGTGGGAGTGTGAAGCTCCGCACAATGCTCATTAGGTCTCAAACTCCGCACTAATACTTAAGTCAGAAAAAGAAACTAATTAAACTTTGAATTATAGCTCTGCACTTCGCTTCCATGTACTTGTGCCTTTTTTTAAGAAAGGGGGGCTAAGTCCCTCGAAGAAGCTTTATTATAAGGCTCATATAATTACATCAATCACGTCACATATAATTACATCAATCACGTCACATTAAGGTCCGTAAGTACAATATGTTATATATAATTATATCAATCATGTCACATCAATCATATATATTGATTCCGAAATAGCTGCACAGTAAACCGCGCAGCACCACATATTGGCTTGTTGAACATGAACATATCATTTTCGAAGGCGTTCGTGCTTGCAACTCATAATCTCACATTATACTTGCTCCTTAGATTAGAAGAAAGTGGAGCACTAATCAAAATACATTGGATATTGAATGGGGCACTAAAATGTGCCTTCTGGCTCTTCTCCTAGAACTATGGACTCCTACAAGAAAGCATGGCAATAAGCGTGTGTAGAGGACGCATGTGTAGAGGTATTGGTGTGGAAGAAGTGTGTGAGGAGGTTATTATGTGGAGGAAGTGTTTGTGGAGGTCATTATGCGGAGGAAGTGCGGAACAAGTATATGTGGAGATAGAAAAGCAAATCCCATTTAATTAATAATAGAAACATGGATTATGTTGCATATTTATTGCATTTCTTTAATCACACAAAAAAGCAAGAGAGATTAGTCTTTTTTATTCTTCTATTTAGCTATTTCAGTTCTCTTTCTTGACTATTTAATTTATATCTCTTTATGCATTGTGTTTTACAATTTCCAAACTCTTTCTTAACTATTTAATTTCTTTGTCTTTTTATGAATTGTGTTTTTCAATTTCAATTTCCAATTCTATTATGGACGCTTTGAAATTTCTTCTTGATTGTTTAGTTTTACCATTGAACTATCCTTATTTGCCACATGGAGGATTTCATAACAACCTCATTGTTGTTATGAGTTCAAATTTCGTATCTTTCCATTTCACGGAATCACTTTCTTTGCTTAAACTTCTTTGGTCACTACTTTATTTTTGTTAAACATGGATTCATCTGGTTTAGAAAGATACTCCATGTATAAAGTTAATTACAAGTTAATAAATTTAAAATTAGGTATATAGGATTAGTAAAAAATATTAATTATATAATTTAATAATCTTTTGAAATTTTAAATAAAGTTGATTTATAAAAATGTATAAATTTAATTAATAATAAAATGGTTTTTTCAAGGCATTTTCACATTTAATTTTGTTAAAATTTTGTATAAAAATTATAAGTTTAAGTTCTATAAAGTTTAAGTGTTTTTGTGTTGAATTTTTTTATGTATTTAAAAACTCATTTAAATAACAAGAAATCACAATCTCATCCAAAAATGAATTTTCAAATTTGAGGAAAAAGTCATTTTATCCATTAAAAGTTTTAATTATTTGTTAAATTTAAAATAAAAACTCTATTAGTGAAGATATATCATAATCATATACAAAAATAACGCCCCAAAAAAAAAAGGAAATAGAACTCAAGAAATCACAATCTCATCCAAAAATGAATGATCAGATTTGAAGAAAAAGTCATTTTATCTATTAAAATTTTTAACCATTCGTTAAATTTAAAATAAAAACTCTATTAGCGAAGCTATATAATGATCATATACAAAAATAACGCCCAAAAAAAATAGGAAATAAAACTAATGAATTTAAATTTAAAAGTGCTTTAACAAAAGCCCCTAATCACCATCCATTCAAAGCTCATAAACAATTTTATCTTATTTATTACCATGAAATACAAATTAAAAATCTCTCGTAGAAAAACTTTTTTAATAAAATTAACTTTTTAAATAATTTTCTTTAAATATAAAAATATATAGATAATTTAGACCTAATCATTTTAGAATATTCTTTATTATATATACAAATTAATGGATAAAATCAAAAGTTGCCCAATCATTTTTCGGATGAAAACTAAAACTTATTTGGTATATTTGCTACTCCACTTTATTTTAGCCTAACAAGTTCTCCTCTTACCTGAATTAAATTAAATGACTGCCTATCATATATTTTAATGAATATCAACATTTTGCGTTTACAAGGTGAGGGAAGTTAAGCAAAGCCCTTGAGCCCCTCATCTTGTAAGCGGCACGGTCATATGCGAGTGCAGCCTCCTCGGCAGTAGTAAAGGTGCCGAGCCAAAGTCTAGCCCCCTGCCGCGCAGAGTCCCGTATCTCAGCAGCGAATTTTCCCCATGGTCGCCGCCTCACGCCCCTGTAACGCCTCCCCGAATTCATCTTCTTTGCCGCCGGCTGTTGGCATTCCGTTTCTTGACGGACATTGGGGTCTAGCACGACGGGAAAAATATCGGCTTCTTTCTTCGTCTCCGTTTCCGTCTTCTCCGCGGACGTTACCGGCATCCATCTCTCCTTGACGGCCTCTTGGAGAATCCCGGCAAAAGCAATATCCTCGGCTTTGTTTTCATCTAATGGGAACTTCGACCAGGCACTGGTTAAACATGGGCTGGAAGAAGGAGGCGTGACGCTAACATAATTTCTGAATTCCCAGCCAACGGTAAATTTCTCCCAATCTACAAATTCGCGTCGAGTAACGGAGACGGGGAGCGAGCGACGGGAGGAGTTAACGGCGGGAGTCGGGGTTTTTTCCTCCGTTTTCGGTATCTTGTCATCCACGGAATTGCAAGCGAGTGCGCTCCAGATGCAGTTTTCTTGTTCGCGGATCGAGTTTGACCCGTTATTTGGCGTCAGATAGAACAAGGATTCGAAATCCTGGCCGTCGGAGTCCCCGAGTAGATGGATCCGGATTCGATCCAAAACGCTCATTTCTGTATACTCGGCTTCTTGATTTCTGTCCTCCCTTGCCATCTCGTGGAAATTCTCAAAATTCAGAGCTATGTGCAAAGTTGGTTGGATATGATTCAAATGAAAGCCTCTCAAATTCAGCGCTTTGTGTAAAGTTGGATGGATATTTATAGTACATTTTCGCTCTCTGAAAAGTGAGTTGACTTTGTATGAGGTGTTTTCAGAAAAGTGAGTTGACGTTTACCTGCAGGTTATTGGAAGAAAATGTCAAAGGCAATGGTTGAAGTGGAGGTTGCGGCCCAGCGGAGAAAGTTGGCGTTCAAAGTCAATCTGGCGACGGAGTACAATTAATTTTATGTCTGGGTGGGCCGCTGAAGACCCCGGTCTACCAGCTATGATTGGGTCTTCCTAAAATTACTCCAATAACAGTGTTAATATTGTGAAATTATACTAATTAGAGCTTATCATATTTTTAGGTTTTTATATCGTCATCCAAAATACAAAACACTTGTATTAATGTATGAAATATTCTTCTTCTTTATTAAAAAAACGTTAAAAATAACCATGTGCGTGCACTTTGCAAAACCCTGGTTTAACTCGCCTTTGGAATTACTCAGTAGGGTTTCTTTTGCGTAAGAGGCTTCTACACCTTTTTATTTGAAATAAAGATATCACAAATTCTGAAATGTGACCTAATTTTTTAACACCAAGGAGATGTGTATTTTGTATTTGAATAAAGGATTCTAGATTTCAACCTAAATTTTATAACACTAAGGACAGGCCGATTTAGTATCATATCTAACAACAAAGTAAATCAAATGCACTGTGCTACGGACTCAAAATTATATAAGTAATTAATATGAAATTGATCGTTGCCATAAGATATTCCAAAATTATCATAACTTATTAGTCCCTGTCCCTTCGGGCTGCAAGGACTATAGTAATCGATTCGCGTAGTTAGCATTACTTAGACACGAGAATCAATAAAACTATTTCAACTTAAAACAAAGTTTCTTGGAATGACACGAAAACCAATACAATATTTTTTATTTGTTTATGCTTTTAACCAATCAATGAAATCTTCATCTTATTTGGCCTCAAAATGAGGTATGCAGGCTCAAAAGTTAGGCCAAAGCTTACGGTAGACGACCATTTCAAACACCATTTCAAATCCTATGAATTAATGCTGAATTAATGTTAGCATTAAATCTTAAACATTTTATGTTAAGGCCTACTCTTCCAATACACCTGCGGTGTACTCCTGCCACCGCATATACCACCGTTACCACCGTTTCATGTACGCCTGCCAGCACATCTAACATGTGATGGCTCCTATGGCTGTTCCAACTACAGAACGCTTATTCTCTGCATATTTGAACTCACCGCCCCCATTTTTGTTTTGTTATCTTCAAAACTGGCCAGTCCTGGATCGTACTGTTCCTCTTCTATGTGTTGTGCCTCTTCTACAGACAGAGAGGTCTGCCTCTTCTACAGACAGAGAGGTCAAACGCGCAGCATCTGGGCGCAGAGCCTGCACAGGTGATGATTTCATGTTTATTTCATGTTTAGTAGGAAAATAATCAATTTTGATATTTATAACAATGAAATGTAGAAATAAAGCAAACATATTCACTTACAGCTTGTCTTTCTTCTTCTGTACAAAGCAAGCCGGTAAATAAAATCCGGGAAAAAAAACAATCCCGCAATCTATCTATCTTTAATTCTGGTTTCCATTAAAGATTTAACCTGAACATGTTCTGTTTTTGGTTCTTTGTTTTTTTTTCCCTTAATATGCTGAGTAGAAGCAAACCGCTAGATAAAATGAGGCAAAAAATCAAAGCTGGGAGAAACAACTAAATCAATGCGAGAGAAGATGGAATAGCTAAAGGTTGGAGGTGAAGAGACTGTGGAGAGTGCTAAACAAAAGACAGGCGAAACTGCTCATCAGGCTCAAGAGAAAGCTCAAGAGTCCAAGGACACAGCCATGGATAAGTAAGATTTATTAAAATGACAATTATATAATTGTGTTCTTTATTAGATTAAGATGATTCTATTCCTTAAAACTTTGAAATACCAATCTCTAACCTCTTGTGATGCGTGTTTGGGGATTCATCGCTGTTCCCATCACGATCAACTAAAATCCAGATGAGAAAAGAACATCGTAGCGCAACAGAAAATCCCTGACGTGAGGATAAATTGCCAAGGTCCACTGTTCCGAGATGTTGATATCTGAAATCTGTGTGAAATCTCTCGGCTTTCAATTTATCTAATCATGGCACGCTCAAAAACAGCGTTCCACAGTGCAGCTTCCCTACATTCCAATTAGATCTCAAGCTAAATTTAGAAGAGCAGTGCCATGATTCTCTAAATCAAATACAAAAAGCAAAGGAAAAGGAAATTCCAATCAGATCTCAAGGTCAATTTAGAGGAGCGGTGCCACAATGATTTAAATCAAATACAAAAGGCAAAGGAAATGGAATAAAAAAATGTTACAGAAACTCTGTAGAACATAAGAATTTGAGAAAGGTCTTGGGCAATGTTGTTAATGCAAACCTGGAATGCTCCATTTTGGGGAGATAAAAGAAGGGGCCAGATCCTCCATTTTTCAATCGAAACGTTGCATCAGAACAATGTAGCTTTATGATCAATTAAATATTCACAGAATCCTACGACTCAATTCGCCTATGCAGACCAGAAAATATATAATTTAAATATAAATGATCGCTGGCAATCTTTGCATGCGAGAATATAGAATTCCCAAATGACGCTCCTGATTATGGTCCTGTCTGTGCTTGCCATATACATTATAATCTTTGAGTTAGACCGTGGCTTTTTTGTCAAGCATCTTCCAGTAATAATGAAAAATTGCAGTAAAAGACTCCATGATAAGCAATAGAAAGTGAGAAAAAACGGAAAGGGAGTACCCTGGTAGGTCTTGTAGCCGCCTTATTGGTCTCTTGCAGTTCAGATCGCTTTGAAGGTTTGGTTCTGGTTATTTTTTTATTTACTAAATTTCTTTCCCTTCACTTCACTGCTAAACATAATTCTTGATAAAGCCGAGAGCCACAAGACCGTAACCAGACAACCTGCGTGGTATTTCAGTCCACAAGAAAACAATTAGAGTGTCTCGCAAGGCACATAACGAATTCAACTATGAATGATAAGGAAGAAAGGCATGAACCAGTTTGCAAAACAACAAATTCCCTGTAGACGACTTGTCCGCTGCTAGACCATGAGTTTGAAACGGTAAAGACTTCATCAACGTAATTTTCAGCATCCAGATGACCAGAGCTGCTGAAGGAAGGGCCACAAGAGATGAGCTGCACCGTCGTTGAGGGTGGGGTTTCCGAGTGGAGCAGGTGAGGCCAGACGGCCTGCTCGAGCCACGTACATGCAGGTGGAGTTAATATCAACCTTAGCAGGAATGGCATGCCACGTGATGGCAGCGACATGAAAACACAAATTGGTATTGAAATACACGTCTGTGTATATACCGAGAAATGAGCATTGTAGACGAGCTTTGTAATATACAGTAATTTCTTTTTAATGCGACTGTATTTTAGTAAATTTTTTAAGGTGGAGCTATAACACGTAGTAGTTGCTTAGTGCGAACAACTGTAGGATTGTTCGGCTGTTGCGTCTCCCCTGCATTGGAGGAGGCCATATACTTGGTCGGGACTTGGCCATACACACAAGTGTCAAACCCAGTGTGGTCGGTGTGCTGAACAAAGCTATCCAAAGAATATTATAACGTAGGTGGCTTTAACAGATATATTTCAAAAATGTTGAAACGACATATATTATAACATATGGTGGTGGGTTAATATTAAATTTTCCTAACACACATGTTACATGGTGGTTTAACGCATAAATTACAAACCTATGTTATAAAATGTTGAACGCATATATGGTGGGAACTTTACGTTAACGCAGCAAAGGTATTAAACATAGTTTATGATATAAACAAAAATGTGCAGAAATGCTAATTTGTCTATGTTCTCTTTATCTGAGGTTAATATCGTGTACAGTATCTAGTAATATGCAGGACGACCAACTCCGATCTAGTTCTTTCAAGCTCAGCATTCAGGGACTGTATAGTTTCTGTAAGGGAACCCAAATAAGATTTTGCCTTTCCTAGATCTGCATTTATTTCTTCAAGCTCTGCAGTTACTGACTTCAGGGACTCCAGTGCTTTATTTTCCTTATCTTTTGCTCTCTCAATCTTCGTCTTGGCTTCCTCTGGATTAAGGTTAGCTTCACGGGCTATCATGGCAGCCTTTGATTCGGATGCTCTGGCTTCTTTAAGCTCAGATCTGAGCATCTCCAAAAGAGTATGCATATCCAACGAATTTGGCTCAGACATCTTCAAAGTATCAATTTCTAACCGCAAATCCTGAATTTCCAAATTAGCCGCCTCAACTTGAGCTATAACCATAGCCTTGGAATCCGCAGACAAGGCCAGCTCATGATTAACCCTTTCCAGCTCTTGAGAAGTAGAACGCAGAGCAGCCACATCCATTTCGTGTTGTCTTTCAATAGCTTCAAGCTTAGATTGTCATTCCCTGTCTCTCTCCTTTGCAGCTTCTTCAGACGCTTGCTGTAACGTGTGTTAGCGCTTGGAATTCACCTAGGCTGAGATAGACAAACTCTCAAGGCTACATCAAACCATTTCACCTCCTAGCTAGCCCTACGAGGTATGAGAAGGCTCTCTCGGGTCAAAACTCGATGGATTTTGTCAATAGGATGAGTTGACCAATTAGGAACAAGGATTTTAGGCTAGTAAACTGATAAGGGGATTTGATTTAAAGATTTTTGGTTTTTTGGTGGCAATTGGAAGGAGTGCAATTCAGGGTGTGGGGATTGAGCACAGTTTTTGCAGGGGGATCTTTGGGGCAAGGTAGGAGTGAGCGCTGATGCTTTAATCTGAGGTGGATGATCAGGGATGATAGAGAAGGAGCTAAAGAGGGCAAACAACCATTTGAATCCTCTCTAGATAGCAGAAAACATAAATTTTGAACAAACTAAAAAGCTGAGCATGTCAAAGCATGATTTCAAACTTTACCACTTCATCTGTCCAAAATAGAAGCAAAGAGAGATGTAGAATACA
>APFE030479417.1:16372-38073 GCA_000404065.3 Pinus taeda
AAATGAAGGGGATAGGGGGCTTCTAAATTCTTGGGGAAATTTTTGGGAGTGGGGAGGGATGTTAGGAAGTAGGGGAAAATGGAATCTCAGAGATTGAGTGAGGGGAAGGGGTCCAAAAGGGCATATCACAGGCCAAACCTAGAAAATTGCCAGGTTGAAGCTAGAAACTAGGGTTTGTGCAAAAATGAGGATTTTGGGGAATCTGAGTGTTGGGAAGTGTATGATAAGGTACATGAAGGATAGGGGAAGGTGTATGAACATCAGGAAACAAGTTTTGCCATTTATTTGACCATCCAAGAGAAATTGGCTTCAAAATTTTAGGAGAGGGAAGTGAACTTGCCAAGGCACAACTGAAGCATGAGCAAGGTGTAAAATGACTCATTAGACACTGACATGATAATGAAAACCCTATGAATGATGATAGATTCAGCTGAATGATGACATAGACCGCCATTTAGACAACTTTAGAAGGAGTAAAAGCAAACCCTAGACCTAATGTCTAGTGACCAAATTTTGCTTGAAGACTCACTGAAATGACAAAATTTGACCTTGACACTTCAAAATAACTTTGTAAGAGCATATTTGATCACTGGAGGAAGGCTGAAAAGACTGACACTAACAACGTGCACCAGTTTCTTCAGCGAGCTTTTTGGCCTCTTCCAGGTCTTGCAATGCTTGAGCCTTTGCACTCTCAATAATTGCTACCTGTTCTTTTTCCTTCTTTAACTCTTCCTAAGCTAAACATGTCTATTGGGGCAGGATCTTGAGCTTCGATCCACTTTGCAGGGACTAGCTGCTACGCAGCCGGTCTTGTTTGGTTTATGATTCAAATCTAGGAGACAATACATTAGCCTCAATATTTGAACAAATCAAACAAGTGATGAACTCTTCCTTTAATATCATATATTATCATGTCGTGTGAAAAAACAATAATGAAGTAGTTTGGTTAGCTAATTTAAGCTCAACTCTAAGAGAGAGCATATAATTAATCGCATAATAAATCAACACACTATCTTGAATAGAATTAAAAAACGCTTAGATATATTATCTATCATATCACATGCATCTTAGGTTTTATGTAAGATTTTATGATTTGTCACATGGCTCATAAACTAGGTCACTTCAACCAACATTTGAATGGTAAAGAGAAGGGAGGGGAGATCCCCTTTGTATGCTTTATGTCTTGAATTTACATTATTATCTTTAGTGGCTTCATAACTCTTTGATTCAAGGTGGGATAATGGTTTTGCGGTATAATACACGTGGGGGTAAGATAATCTTAATCACTAGGTAAGAAATTTCATTGCACTCATGTTGTTAGTGTTTAGGATATTATTGTTCGCCTAGATTTTTTTATGGAAACCGCCTCTTTGGTGGTTTACTCAAACACAAGGAAACAAAGGACTTTAAGTCAACATTGACCTTAAACATAGTTCATTCTCTCAATTTGTGACTTCAATGATTATGCAACAATTGGGGCCGAGTTTTGGAAAGTATTGTTGGTTCTTTAAACAGGGATAGAGAAAACCCCCAAAGCCCACGAGTCAAGGTGTGAGGGGAGTATTGCAAGCAACATAATGCATAAAGAAAAAGTTATCCAAATTAGGTACCATATGAACTCTCGAGGATTAGAAGAGTTCCATAGAGTCCTCAAATTCCACAAGGAACACATACACCACAATAGGTCCCCATTCTTCATTTTCACTTCCAAAATTCGTGAAATAGAAAGGAAAATTACAACTTAGGTAGTAGAAATCACAGTGTTTCTAGTGGAAATGAAGCAATAGTTGACAACCTTGGAAGCAAAATGTAATGTTCTTCAAAATTTGGTAGTTGAGTAGGGTGACCAATCCATGGCATTAAACTAAAGAGTTTCAGCCAATCCGTCTAGGGGAGAGTTGAAGGAGGAAGAAACTATGCACCAACTTGATGAAGAAATGGAAATCGTATACCAATTTCTTGAACCAAAAAGTATAGGTTTGGGTGATGTAGTTAGCTACTAATGCTCTTTGTTAATTTCAATTTTTTTAGGGTTACTAGAATATTAGGCATATATTGTAAATATATGGCATCAAAGGATACTATATAGTTTTATATAAACAAAGCCAATCTTTGTTTTAGACTAGTAGTGAAACTCTTTTTGGATTATGTATTATCTATTTTCAAGCTTTGTGAAACAGTACATTGATGTAACTTATATTACCACTTTCACTATTACTTTTTTTTTGTAAGTTAAGTTACAATTATCGATATATCATGAATTTATAGGAATATTGGACTGTACTGTGACACCCGTAATACATTTCCCATGATTTTTGTAGTGTAATGATGTAATGGCCTGAAGTGTGGGACCACAGATCCATGATCTAAGAGGGAAGAGGAAAGATAAACCAAGTGGGGTTAGTTGGCACCTTAAATCATTTTTATGGTGCAAATAATGAGAAAAAGAAGAGGAATAGTTCAAGAGGAACATGAGGAGACCCTGAGGAAATGATAAAAAGGAAAATGCACAACAATGTGGGGGTTGGACCTCTTCTTCGTGGAGCTCATGAGTAAAGTTGGAAAGAGTTATGCGTTGAGGGAATGGGATTCCCTGAAAGAGAAAATAGTGACCAAAAGAGCAGAAAGATGAAGAGGAAATAAAATGAGTGTTTTCCAAGGGATTGGATGAGAAACCACCCAGGGTGCTTGTTGGGGGCTGATAGACCACTCCTAGAGTGCTTGAACAAGTTGAGAATCCACCAATTACAATTAATTATGTTGTGTTTAGAAGGTTGACAAACCACCCACTGTCATATTTATTTCCTACCCTCTATGTACTGAAGATGGCTTCTTGCTAAGGTTTTTGAAGAAAAAATTCCCCTTATATCATGGATCTGGCTCAAGGGTGACTGCTATAAGTAATTTTGACTATACTAGGTCTACGGTTGGGTCAAAAAATCGAAGTCTCGCCTTTAGTTTGCCCTATTTATGAATTGTAAATGAACTTCTCTGAGTTGAGAGTTGTGGAATTAAGGAATTTCTCTATGAATGTATGTAGCTACGAATAATGTTTCATGTCCTATGATGTTGGTGCATGAATGTCATTGATTGAAACTCTTAAATATTTTTTTTCAGAGGATGAATCCCTAGATAAACCTTCCCAAAATTGGGTGGCTTTTATGCTCTCCCTGAGCATGCAACTGGTCTAGACAACTTGAATATGAAGGGGAAAAATAGATCTCTATTAAAATGCATTTGTATGTTAAGCTTTAATGTCTGCAGTTTAGTCTTTAGGCCTTATTTTATAAATCACAACCTCACGAGGGATAACCTTGTTTTCCTATATAAATATGTAATCCATATTTGATGCAGGCCATAGGCTGAGATGGCTCAAGACCACTGAAAGCTCAAGAGGGATAGCTAATCGGATCGCCCAATCCTTTTTTTGTGTTATGGCCTTGGAGGTTGAGCATGTGCTCTCTATATGTAAACACAAATAAGTGTCAATTTGGCATTGTGCAGGAATTGAAACCCTAGGGCCGAAGTAAATAGGCCTTGAACCTTATATGCCCATGTGGTCAGGTGCATGACTGATGGTGAGAGAAAATCAATTTCAGGGTCGATGATCTCGTCGGGGGATTTATGTCATTGGATGACCCTAGAGGTATGGTACCCTGGAGGTTTCAAAGGGAGTCCCTGCTTGGAACTTTCAAGATTATAATCTCGGAATAACGTGGCTTGTGGGGTTGCTTACAAGAAGTCTCAGTGAAGGACACAAACCCATAAGTCTAAGTTTATATGAAATGCAAAGAGGAAAAGCCTATATAATTGGTAGCAACCTTATTGTTGTGGAACTAGTGGTACCCACAGAGGCATTGAGCACTTGACACTTGTCATATAAACCTTGAGTGGAGCAATGACGTCACGCCAAAGGTTCCCAAAGGAAGCATGTTATTAAACTTCTGAGAACTCTCCATATTGAGGTAGAGAAATTTGATAGCAAAGGGAGGATCATCAATCAATAGAAAGAGATATCCATCCTGCTCCCGAAACCCAAACACTTTTGTTTCGAACACATAGTGAAAATCTCCAGGATTAAACTTCGAGGGTGATGTGGCTTTAGAGGAGAAGGGACCCATGTTGCGTCAATAAAATTCTATGAGAGAGAGATAGTAGGACCATCCACATAACCCTGACGGTTACAGAAATGGGATACCCTGGATTAATTTGAATGAGCGTAGATGGAAATCCTAGGGGATTAAACTCTCGAGGTGATGTGGTCGCACATGGCACCCCATCTATAATACATGCTTGCACGTGGCACAACATGAATGATTTGGCAGTTGATAATGTTATGAATTGGAAGGCCATGCAAACATCCTCTGAGGACCACATGGGAGCCATGTGTACAGTCCTGATGACATGGCATGTAGCTGTTAGTCGAGTTTTGAAGGCTTCTATCTTTTTATCCAGGGGTTGGATCGAAATAAAATTTATACAGTTGGAAAGGTCTCAATGAGATTAACACAACAATGTTCTCCACTTTAAGTTTTGATGTGTTTGCAAAAGGTTGAAAATTTAAACCCCATCTCCACAATTGGGACTTTGGGGGTTGGGTCAGCTTAGTAACTACCCTTCATCTTCCTTTAAGGTCTAGGGATAGTAGGGGGGTATGTTATAAAGAGGTATTAGAGCGCACTAGTTCAGACATTGGACCTGAAGTGACTCACATGCACATACGACATGATTGGTTTATATTAAAATTAAAATTCTAGAAGCCCTATTCCAAAATAGACATGCCTATCAGCCTAATAAAATTGTGGAAGTCCAATCCTAAAATAGGCACATCTATCGATCTGATTATTTCTCTCTTAATCTACTACTTCCAAGTCCCCCGTCATAGTTATGGTTAGTTTGGTATTAATACCAATATCGGTAGGATTTACGTGATTTATATGAGAAATAATAAATAAATAATCACAATGATGATTAATATCTACTTCCACTTAAAATAGCTGGTGAGAGTTAGAATTTAAGAGATTATTCAAACTTCTTTAGAAAATTATTTTTATATTCAAAAGGTATTAAGGGAAGCATTCCAAGATCCTCATAGTTTTGTCGAGTTAAAAGGTCAAGAAGGTTGTTGGTGTGGCAAAAAATTTGAAATTATATTAATTTTAGTATAAGCTATACAATCTAAAACAAAGTGCAACCCATGGTGTTTTGGGAATTTACCAACACCTAATTTGATTATGGAGTTCATGAGAATTTGTTCATATTTTACTAATGTTAATTTTCTTCTTTATGCTAGCCAACATAAAGAGATAATTTTATTTTTGAGATTTGGTTTGATCACCTCCTTGTAGTATCTTAGTTTCCTCCCCCCTCTCTAACTCTTTATCACCTCACAATTTGAATTTTGATGTAATAATCAATTGATAGTATCATTATTCTACAAAATGATCTCATCCATTATCCCCCAATGGTCTAGTCACAACTAGGCATCCTTATGCCACCCCCTGTTTAGTTGAAGGTGGTGATTTTGGCTAGAGTTAGAAGAAATTTAGGGAACCTCTTGTCTTCCATGTTGTTTAACCTCTTCTTATAGGTAAGATACCTATTCATAACCATGCTTTCAATGGGGGAAGGCTTGCTTCAATGAGGAGGATATGATAGGGTATATATCCTTTAATATTGAGAGTGTAGGTTATAGATTGCATTTGAATCTATTCTATCTTCCCCAAACCTCACATCCATATAAATAATAGGGGTGATGAGAGTCTCAAAGAGGAGTTCCTTTTTATCTCATATTCAAAGATCTCTCGACTTATAATTGTTTTCAAGTTCATAATAGGTTTGACGTCCTCCATTTATCCTTTTATTCATGATATAACTCTTGTTGAATTTGTGATGGATAGTGATTCAAAGATTATTGTCTTCAAACTTCCTCCATGTTGTTTTGATATATAAAAGTATCATATGTGATATTTTTGGATTTAATTATCATGATTTTACTTTTGTCAGTTTTAACAATCATACCCATTTCCCATTTTGGAACAAAAATATTGGAGGATTTTTAGTTGTTGATCAAGATCACAATGACACATTGCCAAAAGGAAAATATCATCAACATAAAGGAGAAGATTTATAACTATATTGGTGAGCATGAGGCCAACACAACCTACATCTTTCAAACATTTTTCTAGCTTGTCAATGTATATCCTAAAAAGGGTGGCATACTAGGTACACCCTTGCTTGACTTTGATATTGCAACTAATTTCTTATGACTGGCCCTCAATGGTTGTAATCTTGGCAATAACATCCTCACACAACTTTGTCACAATAACCCTCAACTCAAGAGGAACTATTATCTATCCCAAACTCTTCCATAGGTTTATTTTAGGATATATGCCAATTATATTATTTTTTTCCCTAAATATTTTTTTATAAAAAATATATATTAGAAATATAATACTACATTTTTATAAACTTAATTTTACACTTAATCTTAAATCTATATTTAGATTTAAAAACATTCAAAATTAAGTCTAACATTCAAAATACAGCTTGAGTGGGCCTAATGGTTAAAAGCATATGTTTCCTCCTAAGATGTCACAGGTTCAAAACCAGAGGGGCTAGAGTATGTATGTCTTCGTAGACTTAGCACTCAAATCGTTGTGCGGACCCACGTCCCACAAACAAGGGAGTGTCATACACCAATTTGGAGAGGTATGTCTTCTTAGACTTAGCACTCAAATTGTTGTACGGACCCGTGTCCCACAAACAAGGGAGTGTCATACAACAATTTGGGTCCCACAAACAAGGGAGTGTCATACACCAATTTGGAGAGGTGGGTCACTTGTCCCACAAACAAGGTAGTGGCATACACCAATTTGGAGAGATGGATCCCTTGTCCCACAAACAAGAGAGTCTCATATACCAATTTGACCTCTCGCTTGGTGATGACTTTAAAAATAGTAATTAAAATAAATAAATCTCTTAATTATTATAAAATAATTAATTTTAAGTGAAAGTTATGGAAAAGAGCCTGGGACATTCTATAATCCAAAACCACTTCAAATAAATAAACAAACACGGTTCATGCTTTGGAAAAACATATGTTTCGCATTTAAAATTTACAATGGAAGAATTCAAACTCAATTAAATTGATTAGTAAAATGAAGTTTATTCGTGAGTATTTTTTTTAATGATAAGCAAACGCCATAAGATGAGCACGCAAAGCAATCAACTATGTAAAGATAAAAAATACAAACTCAATTAACTATACAAAGGACAAAGTATACAAACTCTTTTTGTCTCTAGCTTGGAATTTGTGGCTGGTCTAAAAATTTGCAATTGGAATTAACGATATATTCCAATTTAGCCATCAATGTATATATTAATGAAATGACGGTGGAGTGGATTTAGAGTGAATTTTAATTTTCGGTAAATGATGATTCATGAAGAGGTGTCTATGTGGTATTTTAAAATATATTTAATTTAATAATAAATATTTAAAATTTATATTTTTATATAAAAATGTATTATATTCTTAACAAATATATTTATTTATTGAATTTAAGTTTCTGTGATGCATATTAATTTTGAGAAGATATTTTGGCGAAAATCACATAAAAATATTTTTGTCGACGCATTTCGAACCAACCCGTGTGGTTTATCGTCATGACAAGTTGAATGAGCAGATCTTACTATGAACCACACTGGTTGGTTCGAAACGCGTTGACAAAAATATCTTTATGTGATTTTCGCAAAAGAATCTTCTCAAAATATATTTATATAACAGTCAATTGACCATTATAAATAATGGAAGGGAAAAAATTCTCCAAACAGACACTAATATGGAGTAATGTCGCCAAGCACAGAGGAAGGCAGTTGATGATAAAGACTGCGATGGAAAGGGCCCCCAATTAACATAGGGCCCCGTATACATCGGGAAATTTCTTTTTTTCTTTATCTACGGATTGTAAGTCATTCAATAGGATGTCTGTCACTGTAAATTTACCTTTAACGTCCGACGACATTGGAAACATCGAGTTTGAATCCCGACTCTGTGTGGTGGAGTGGAAGGCCCTCCCCTTGTTCGATGTGATGCCTGTGGGTAGAATGGCGGCCACGATACTACACGCCGTAGAAAGTTGTGAACAGATATCTGTGCCTATCGAGTTTAACAGGGAGTTCACCACCTTCCAACATATTTCGGACTTCAAAAAAGGGGAGCCGAGTGTGTAAGCGCAGATTGCAGGTGACGGGGACAAGAATGTCGGGGAAGTTACAAGTACCGAACAACATCCATTCTCAATTCAATTAAAGCAGTCCAGAACAAACTAGATGAGAAAAGCTCATATCGTTTCCCTTCTGTCACGCCCCCAAGCCTACGGTGGTCTTTCAACCGTGCCGAAGAGGTGCGGCACCACCACACACTTTCTTTTTAACAATACTAATGTATGTGGACTACGCCTAATTCACAATCGGTAACTTAGTTTGTGTTTCGCAACCAAGTATAAAATGCATTAGACTTTTATATCAATGATCACATATACTTAATCATTATCCACAACAATATAAAAGAACATCAATTGCACGATATAAAGGGGAGGGGCAACTCCCGAACAGTCTGCCCAACAATATATTATATATCAGTTTACAATAGTACAATGCTCAAGTGTGCTTGGCAAACTCCAAGCCAACACCTAGCCAAATTTTACAACATGAGGCAACCTGCCTTTTACATAAGCGAATGCACACCTTTGCACCAAGAGTGAGTGCCCACACGGGTCACCAAGACACTCTATACAATCCTGCACATTTGCATGTTCAAACCTTAGCTCACGGCCCTTCCAACCAACCAAAGTCCAAGTGTTACCTCTGCGCACACACCATGCTATGCGCATGAGTTATGCGCACCCAAACTACGCACCTTTCACTTGTTGTGCGAAGATACAAGAGAGAATGAGCGAGTTCGTTCGATGGTTTGGGGCGCTCCACGCTCTCACATATATACACCTCCTATCGTGGGCGAGGGGTGGGCGAAAGCCCCATGGCCGACTCCCAAACGCCATCAACGCAAGCCCCTAACGCTCAACATCACCGTCGGCTTCTCCATATGTGAGTCATTCTCCAACGCCATATATATCTGCCCAACACTTAGTCGCATAAGTGTTGTCGCTCGCACATGTATCTGCCTTCGTTGCATCGTTCACGGTATCGTCGCATTTTCTCCGCAGCACCGTCGCACGCCCGTTCAACGCGCGCCCGGTCACCCGACGCCCGCCCGTCGCACGAACCATAAGGCATTACATCCTCCTCCACCTGAAGTCGTTGTCGTCCTCGACAACATCCCCAAGCATCAATCCATGATATCGACTCCTCCACATATGGCAAACATCCCTGCAACATATGTAGGACTCCATCTCCACCATATCTCATCTAAGTGACCAACTATCACCAAGATAGTCCATACCAAAGTATGCCATCGATGTCCATGATCATCGACCACCTGCCACAATCTCCTCATGCTACTCTCCACCATGGAAGGCTGGCCCTTCCAACTCAAGCTACATGTCCACTGCAACAATGTGTCAACTCCATCATGTCATCAACTCCATCATGTGCAAAGCTGCCCATGATATGCCAACAAGTGTTAACACACCACAACTATGTGCCAACATCTCATCAATCTGCCAAGTGCTCCAAGAGAACATCTCTCCATCAAGTCAAGTGTCTCAAGAGAACACCCCTTCATCCTTATGAGTTCCTCCATGTAATCTTCCTCAAAGTGTAGACCCCGTAGCTCCATCTCTCTCTCCTTGTGAATTTCTCCATGTAGTCTTTTTTCCCCGTTCAGTTTGATATGGACATACCTCTGCACATTGGTACCCCTCATGACTCGAACTAGTTGGGTAGCTAGTCCAACTATAAGCCCAAACCATAAGAATGCACATCCTTATGTCACCATCAGCCTTTCCCTTGACTTCTTGTTACATCTCGGATTCATCAAGAATCTCCCATGCTCAGGTCCATGGAAACTCCATCCCATTTGCAACATGATCAAGCCATGGTTTAGTTGCACAAGAGTGTACAACCTCTCCACTAGCTCATACAAGTCATAACAACATCTGCACACATTCTTTGCTTCGGCATACTCCCATAGAATGTCCATGAATGACACATCTACTCATGCTCCCACATAATGTCCCTGCATCAAACTGTCATGCTCCATAACTCCAACCTGATGTCCATGACACTAGTTGTCCATGATGTCCAACTCATGTAGACCTCATCCCAACATCTGGTCATCTGCACCCAAGTCTGCAATTTGTCATAAAGAAGCCTCATTTCAAGGCCCTTGTAGAGTTGGTGTGGTTCCTCCCTATCAAGGCCTCCACACCAACCTATCTCCAAGGTTGTCTATAGAGAAAGGAGGGCCATGAAGTTTCCTCCCTGACTCTCATCCACCCATGTGTCGGATTGATGTTGTGTCCTCAAGTATGTATGCACAGCCTCAATCTCCTCACATGTGCACCCAAGCTCCTTGAGCTTGTCCTTTGTCAACTGAAAGTCATATATGCCCATGGCATACTTGCAAAAGTCCACTATGCCAGCAGGATCTCTACCCTCATAATCCTCATCAATCACCGCCTCTGAAGTAGTACTAGGACTCCCTTCTTTTGCAACCCCATTGTGAAGATCATTAGTAGAAGATGTCTCTGTCAAGTGTCTCAAGGTTCGTGAGACTGCCTTCTCACTTGCCTCATTCTTTCTCACCCTTGCAACGAAGTCAATCATCTTCCCTTCCTTCGTTGTTTGAGTCATACTCCCAAGTCCTCTTTGCTCCACATCCTCATGCTTCACATTTGGATCTTTGGGATACAATGTCATAGAATTCATCCTTGGCCTATACCCCAAGCAACTCCTTCTATTCATCGGTACCATCATGGTTCTCCCTTCAGCTGTGATCAAGAGTATGTCTCGGTCCACCATCGGTACAGCTTGTGCAAGCCTCATGAAGTCCTGCCCCAACACCATAGAATGATCATCCATGTCCACAACTCTCAAGTCTAACTTTCCAAACCACGATCCTACTTTCAACTGAGTGTCCTTCATCACACCAATAACAGCTTTCATGGTAGAGTTGACTGCTTTGAAAGCACTCAATTCCCTCTCCATTCCTGCTTTCTTCCCAAAAGACTTTGCTGCCTTCCTACTCAAGAAGCTATGTGTAGCCCCCGTATCAAGCAAAGCTGCAAATCTCTTGCCTTTCACAGTCACCTGCACAAAACTCAGCTTCAAGGTATTACCTCCTTCTGTCTGCTTTGTCTTATGTCTTACATCAACAACCTTCTTCAAGAATTCGGCCTCAGAAGAGTCAATTGGCTCATGCTCCAACTTGACTTCCTTCTTAAGGTACTTCACTTCCTTGCTTGGCTCATCGAAGCAACCCGATCCTGGTCTAGCTTGAACTCCCTCAAGCTTGCCCTTCATCCACCTCTGCTCAAGTGCACCAACCAAGTGTCCATCAACTACTCTCATAGAACTAAGCTTCCGCATATCCTCTGGATTGTCACGGTAGTAAGTCCCCAGCCTGTCAATGTAATCAAGCTCCTCTTGATCAATCACAACGATCTTCTTCCCAAGAAGCTTCCCCTTTATCTCTTCCTCAATCAGCTTGATTTCGGCCTCCAACTTGGCACTTTCCTTCCTTAAACAGGCTCTTTCATCAAAGAGCTCTTGAAGACCAAGACCACTTCGTTGGATCTCCTTATCAAGTTCCTTGAGTTCAACATCTGTCGTACTTCCGCATTGGCTCTTGAGCTCTTCAAGTTCCCTTCTTAGTTCCGAACAGCCTTCCCGAAACTTCATGTTCTCGGCCTTCATCGCAACCCAGTTAGAACTCCATTGTCTCATTCGTTCCAACACTTCGTACCTCAAGACTTCACCCGGTTCATGGATAGACTCACCTTTCGTAGGTGTATCCTCCATCTTGCCTTTCAGTCTTTCATTCGGCCCCTGCATAATGAACCAGTCCTTGTTTCACTTGAGTGTGAAACTACTTCCTTCACCTGCAAGTACCCGTCATCATACTTCACCACGAGCTCACCAAGCTCTGATACCAACTGTCACGTTGTGTATCAGCTTTTACCCGCAAGCTACACCGAGCTCTGATACCAACTGTCACGCCCCCAAGCCTACGGTGGTTTTTCAACCGTGCCGGCAAGGTGTGGCACCACCACACACTTTCTTTTTAACAATACTAATGTATGTGGACTACGCCTAATTCACAACCGGTAACTTAGTTTGTGTTTCGCAACCAAGTATAAAATGCATTAGACCTTTATATTAATGATCACCCATACTTAATCATTATCCACAGCAATATAAAAGAACATCAATTGCATGATATAAAGGGCAGGGGCAACTCCCGAACAGTCTGCCCAACAATATATTATATATCAGTTTACAACAGTACAACGCTCAAGTGTGCTTGGAAAACTCCAAGCCAACACTTAGCCAAATTTTACAACATGAGGCAACCTGCCTTTTACATAAGCGAATGCACACCTTTGCACCAAGAGTGAGTGCCCACACGGGTCACCAAGACACTCTATACAATCCTGCACATTTGCATGTTCAAACCTTAGCTCACGGCCCTTCCAACCAACCAAAGTCCAAGTGTTACCTCTGCGCACACACCATGCTATGCGCATGAGTTATGCGCACACACCATGCTATGCGCACCCAAACTGCGCACCTTTCACTTGTTGTGCGAAGATACAAGAGAGAATGAGCGAGTTCGTTCGATGGTTTGGAGCGCTCCACGCTCTCACATATATACACCTCCTATCGTGGGCGAGGGGTGGGTGAAAGCCCCATGGCCGACTCCCAAACGCCATCAATGCAAGCCCCTAACGCTCAACATCACCGTCAGCTTCTCCATATGTGAGTCGTTCTCCAACGCCATATATATCCGCCCAACACTTAGTCGCATAAGTGTTGTTGCTCGCACATGTATCTGCCTTCGTCACATCGTTCACGGTATCGTCGCATTTTCTCCGCAGCACCGTCGCACGCCCGTCATGCGCGTGCGCCCGGTCGCCCGGCGCTCGCCCATCGCACGAACCATAAGGCGTTACACCTTCCGCTGGGGTGGCGGTAGAACGAGGATTCTCAGCTTCTTGATTTCTGTATACTCAGCTTTAGCTTCCCAAAACGCTCATTTCTGTATACTCAGCCTCTTGATTTCTGCCATTCATTGCCATTTTCTAGAACCTATTAAAATGCAAGCTCTCAGATTCAACGCTTTGTGCAAAGTTTATTGGATATAATTGAAATGAATATCTCTCAGATTCAACATTTTGTGAAAAGTTTGTGGGACATTTATAAGACGTTTTGGCTTTGTGGAGAGTTAGTTGACATTTTGGGCAGGAGTTATTAAAAAAATTGTCAAAGGCAATGGTTGATTTGGAAGCTGCAGGGAAAGTTGATAGTCAAAGTCAATATGGTGATAGAGTCCCGTATCCTGTATACGACAACTTTTGTCTCTCCTTGGAAAGATTTATGTGGTGGTTGTTTCCCTGAAGACCCCGGTCTACCTGTACGTGATCAATAACTGAGTGGGGGTAAAAATTATCACAGATTGTGAAATTGTATTAATCGTTGTGTATTAGATTTTTTAGGGTTTTGGTATTATTATTTCAAATATATATTTGTTTCTAGGTTGAATGGTTGGTTGGTGTGAAATTTAGTTTTTAGATTTAAATAAATTTTATAGAGATATTGAGAGTGGAAAGCATTTCCAAGAGAGAAACTATTTCATAAAATATGAGGGTTTAGACATTTATTGTGAGTATATGATGGATAATCTAAGAGAATGTGCATTGTAAGTATATGATGGACAATGAAAGAGAAAGTGTTCATCATTTTTAACTTTTTTAGTGCATTGTAAGTATATGATGGACAATGAAAGAGAAAGTGTTCATCATTTTTAACTTTTTTAGTGTTCATCATAAAGATGAGAGACTCTTTCATCTCAAAGAGATTTTGGAATATATTATAGAACGCGTGGGAATTTGTTCGTATTTAACAATGTTATTTTCTTCTTGATACCTCATATTAATATGTTATTTTAAATTTTTTTCCATTAAATTCTTATGGCACCACAATTTATCCTTCAAAATTAATCTAATAACATTTTTAATATTATTCTTATTTTGCAAAAGGTTCTCTTCTTTTATTTTGCAATATTCAATTCCAAAAACATTCAATGTACTTGGATTCAATCATTGTTAAGTTTATAAAAAAAATAATATGATATTAAGATCCACTTAAACTTAACTTCACACACATTTACAAAGACCAAAAATAATAATAATAACTATAAATATAAATAATAATAATAATAATAATAATAAATATTGTATTAGTCAAAAAGATAGATAAAGTTGTGGCCAAATTACAAAAATTCTCATTATTTGCTAAATATAAAAATATTTCTTACATGAGTAAATTTCAGAGCTAATAAAACAACAAAATACTATTCGAATAAGTAGGATTATGAGCCCAACTTTTAGTTAGCACTGGTCATGTTATTAGAGAGGATTTTTAGTCTTTATTTTTATCTATGCTTTCTTTGTCTTTGATGAGGTTTTTCCTATTCTTGTCATTCTCAATTTGTTTTGGGTTCCAATTGTTTTTTATATTCTTTAGCCTAATTTGCATGTTCATTTTAGGGGGCTTTGTATAGTGAATCAAATCTAAGTAAAAAGTAAGTTTTTCTTTGAACAAACTTTTTTGAGTCGATCCTTGCTCATATAGAGATTTTATTTTTATGGAGTATCCCTAAATTGCTCTCAGTTTATTATTGTGTCATTGGTTTCCTTTACCTCTAATTTTGACTCTTCCATTGGAGGGTCCATTGCAAGTGGTTCTTTTTGTAATCAATTGATGTTCTTCTTAAGCTCCAATCCACTAGGTTGGTTTTATTAATGCTTTTTAATTCGCCATGACACTTTTTGACAATTTGCTGCTAAATGCCATGTTTCAAGGCAAGCTCTATAATGGAAAGAAACATGTTCATAATCAAGCTTTTGTGTCTAATAGGTTTCATCATTCAAAATTATTTATGATAAAAACTATTTGATGAAGTCCATTTCCACACATACATGGACATATATAGTGATTCACTTTTTCATTCTATGAATTTTATGATAGTATTTTCCAAGGGCTTCGTGAATGGTTTGCAGAGAATCTAAATCCCCCAAAAATATAAAGGTACATATGGAAGTCTACCCACACAGGAGCCGAGAAAAGAAAAATTGCGAAAAGGTCAAAAGAGAGAGTCCAAAATTTCATACATAACCCATAAGTTCCCAAAAACTCCGAGTTTAAAATCAAATATTTTTCTTTCACAATATCAAATTCAATAATTAAAAATTTCTTTACATAAAAATAAAATAAAAACCTCATTTTTTTAGTTAAGGTTTCAAGCATTCCAAAATTCATTTATATAAATCTAATAAATAAAACCAAACCCATTAAAATAACAAACAAAACCATTAATACTATAAAAGGCCACTTGAGTTACAACATCTTTCACTTCAAAAATTGTTATAAAGTAGCTTTTAAACTAAATACAGGAATGCACAACATTCTTAAAATAGATTTTGCCGATATTACCATTTAAAAAAAAAATGTCATTGTTCATACAAATATGTTACTCAAGATAAAATTAATTTTTAATGGAACATATAAAGAAATTGAAGAAATAAAGTGTTAGTCTCAAAAATTAGTTTAATTGATTGAGTTTAAAGCACTTTTGTTATTGAAAAGTCACGAGTTCAATTCTCTTCACATTTTTGAAATAGAATTCCATAATTAAACCAACTCCTTAAGATAGATTTCCATAAACATGGCTCACATCTATTATTGAAAGTGAAGAGAAGAAACTATGGCCCTGCAAAGTGAAAACGGGGTTGAAGGGAGGTAATAACTTACGAATAAGTTTTATATTAAATTTATGTACGACTAAGATTTATATTAAATTTATGTTTAATATAAGAAACTATGGCCCTGCAAAGTGAAAACGGGGTTGAAGGGAGGTAATAACTTACGAATAAGTTTTATATTAAATTTATGTACGACTAAGATTTATATTAAATTTATGTTTAATATATCTAAATTTATTTATGTCAATTCTTTCTAGAATTTTTAGAAAAAATAAATTTAATAATACACCTATTATATCAGAATGATATATTTTAATGTTGATTTTGGGTTTTATCTATTATTGAAAGTGAAGACGAGGAACTTCGAGAAGAAACTATGGCCCTGCAAAGTGAAAACGGGGTTGAAGGGAGGTAATAACGTACGAATAAGTTTTATATTAAATTTATGTACGACTAAGATTTATATTAAATTTATGTTTAATATATCTAAATTTATTTATGTCAATTCTTTCTAGAATTTTTAGAAAAAATAAATTTAATAATACACCTATTATATCAGAATGATATATTTTAATGTTGATTTTGGGTTTTATTAAATAGTTTTTAATACTATTATTTTTTATTAGTATGTTTTTTTTAATAAATAAATATTTGTATATTTTAATATAAAATGAATTTTTAAGATTAATAAATAAAGTCATTACAACAAAGTTTATTATTTTATTTAGGAGTTGTCTATATAGGAGATTTTTTAGAGTTATGTTAAAAAAATTGTAGTGAAACTTTAATTTGTGTTGTTTAAACTGATATTTGATTATATATATGGATTCAATGCCCTCAAAAACCCTTGAGGTACTTTAATTGTGAAGAGTTCACCCATCAAGTTTATGATCTCAAAGAATCCTGCCAGATTCTAGACAACTTAAATCGGAAAATAAACCAGAAAACTTTTCAAAAAATCTCACTTATAGACAACACCTTTTACTTATAAGATTTGAATATAGACAAGAAGTATAATAATCATTTCTTTCAACCACCATAAATAAACCCAATTAAATATTTTATTTTATCTTATTTATTATTTATCTTTAAAAAATAAAAAATAAATAATTAATAATAATAATAATAATAATAATAAAAATTTCACGTAGGAAAAAAGTCGTAATTTTATTCATATGAAGAAAATTACATTTTGTAGATGCTTAGAGCATATGCATATGGGTTGTTCCTGAAAATCAGGACGCATAAGAATACAAAATTAACAAGAAAAGAAATAATATGCCAGCAGGCCTACACTTTCCTGCCTTTTTTCTTCTCCACTTTTCGCCAACCTCCAGTGTTGGGAGTGGGAACAATTATAGCAAGCTGGTTTTCCTCTGTATTCATTGATTGTTCTTTATTAGATTCCGATCCTTCAGAACTATGTGCTCGTTTGGTGCCTCTTATTTCCAGCTGTAATTCTTGTTGTTGTATCAAGTTATTTGGCCCCAAATTGGGCCCCTCGGTGCTCTCTTTTTGTATGTTTTCCTGTCTCATTTGCATGTCTGTGGGTTCTGTCTTCAGTTCCTCCTCCTCCAACGGTTCGATATGCTGCCAACCTTTGGGTTTTTCTTGTTGTTTCTTGTTCCCTTTTGGCTCCTTACTAGCCAATGGACAGGCATATTGTAGGTGCCCTGTCTGCAAGCAACCGCGACATCTGAATGTTGTGTTCTCATAGTCAAGCGGTTGTGTCCACAGTGAATTATTAAAATTCAATGTAATGTGATCTGTTAGTCCTTGACTTAGGTCCACCTCTACGCATATTCTGGCATATGTGAAGATTCCCCGAATAGCTCTGTCTTCATCTGTTTTAAGGTACTTTCCTAAGGAGTTCCCAATGGCTGTTAAAACTTTTTGGTGCCAAAAATGCAGTGGGAGGTTATGTAGCCTTACCCAAACTGGCATTGTTGAAACTATCATGGTATTGGCATCAAATTCCGGAAACCAGGGGGTGATAAAGAGACCAGCATTGCCCCAAAACCAAAGCCCCTGATTAATGATGTTGTCTCCTTCCAGTTCTATGCTAAATCTAACTATGAAAAAACCCTTAGGGCATAGATATATTTCACAGTTAGGTGACCATGATGTGAAAATCCATTGATGCAGTGCATCCGCTTTTGGCCAAAAACCATTAAATCTACATATAACAACATTATGGGTTAAATCTGTGCATAGATCGGTTACCTCTGGCAGAGATACTGTAAGCATGGGTGATTCCGGCTTCTGTTCCACAATGTAGGGGCCTGGTAGCACTGCTATGGGTGCTGGTCTGTGTTGCAATGGTTCCTTTCCTTTGACTGCATCGCGAAAAGAGCCTGTAGTTTTTGAGTTGGCTCCCTTGCATCCGCCTTGCAGTCTTAGGTTGAGGATGATAGTTGAATCTTTAACGACTCCATAGTGCTGGAATGTGTGTTGGTTCTGCAAGCAAAGTCCTGAAAATATCAGATTTTGGTATGTTACTGGAGTTCCCAGTTTGATCTGGATCTCCTTTTTTAACTCTTGAACACTCATCCCTTTCATGATCTGTACACAACAATGTCTGCCTTCTATCGATCTGATAAAGATTTGCTTCAGATCTGTATTCATACATGACAAATCAACCATATCCAGGCCCCGATTTACTGTATTGTAAGCCAGATCTGGCGGATCGATGGCAGATCTAGGGTTTATATGTCTACCCACTGTGTAAAAAGGTTGTCCACCTCCTATCACCAGTTTTTCAGGTACTACCGTAGTAGATCTAGTGTGTGATTCAACAGATCCAACACATCCAACAATATTATCATAAGATCTGTTTGATCCAGACCCAGTAGCGCGCAGTTGTCCCTTCTGATGTCCATCCGCCGTAAAGATCTCAGGAATTAGGTCTGGGATGTTTTCCTCGACATTCGTCCGGTGCTCACAGACAGCCAAAATGGGTTGTCTATTATCAGTGGGGAGGCCCCTGATCACACGATCCGTCGTCCCTGCAGCACCCTCGAGAATATTTACACGCGCCCTGGTCTCCTCGCACATTTTCTTCACGAGCTTTCCTTTTCGCCCAATGATACTCCCCACCTTCTGCACCTGAACAATCAGCCTGAACACCGTCTCCCCGGGCCATGCGGGCCATTTCTTGTCAGCTGGAGCGTCCCCGATCTCGACCTCGTGACCTTGTCTTTGGCCCACTGAAGGGTTGCCGCTCAGAGCGTTGGGGCTAGAACTGTACTGCCCTCCTCTCGAATGTTGTCCTAAGCCGTTCTCACCCTCGTGCGCAACTGAGGCCATTTGTTAACAAAGCGTTGAAAAAGCTTCAGAGATCGTTTCCTCCACCAAAAAAATCCTACGACTTTCTACTTAGGAAACAAACGCTCTATCCACTGAGCTCATAATAATAATAATAATTAGTATTATTATTAACAATATTATATAATTTTGAATTTTGAAATTACAAATTAGTTCCCCATGGTGCCTAGATGTGGAATCTAAGCCCATCATGGTAATGTGAGTGAACAATGTCAACGAGGGACATTGTACGTCACCTAAAATGGTGTAATGCATATAATTCACAACACTTTCAAGTGGTGGAACAAGAGGTTAAGTTGTGTGAACATCGATTCATGATTATTTGATGTTGGTTAGATGCTTTAGAAGTACAACCATACAAGGAGATGACATTCAAACTTGCTATGAGCATGATTGTCTTGGAATCTATGGGCAATTGACAAAATTATGGAAAGAGATGGCATGGGAAGCTAAGGATGAGAAGACTTAGTTTAGATTGGTCTCTTGTCTTGTAGAAGATACAACATGGAAGGATACCCATAAGCAATTTAGTTTACTGTGGTCTGCTCACTCTTTCTTCTTACTGCTTTTTATGGTGTTTCATTTGGAATTTATGGGTTATCTGGTCTTGATCGTAGTCGTGCTTTAGGAACCCAACTAACGAGGGACATTGTACATCACCCAAAATGGTTTAATGCATATAATTCACAACACTTTCAAGTGGTGGAACAAGAGGTTAAGTTGTGTGAACATCGATTCATGATTATTTGATGTTGGTTAGATGCTTTAGAAGTACAACCATACAAGGAGATGACATTCAAACTTGCTATGAGCATGATTGTCTTGGAATCTATGGGAAATTGACAAAATTATGGAAAGAGATGGCATGGGAAGCTAAGGATGAGAAGACTTAGTTTAGACTGGTCTCTTGTCTTGTGGAAGATACAACATGGAAGGATACCCATAAGCAATTTAGTTTACTGTGGTCTGCTCACTCTTTCTTCTTACTGCTTTTTATGGTGTTTCATTTGGAATTTATGGGTTATCTGGTCCCGATGGTAGTCATGCTTTAGGAACCCAACTAGAAGAGCCTTTTCTTGCAATGTTGTCCTCATTATTAGACATAATTCGAGTCTATGGATTTTCAGTGGAATTTTGTGATTTCAACTATGTTAATGCAAGGTATGGATGTGGAAAAACTTAGCACTCTTGTCTCAAGGTAACCCTAGTTCTTGTTGGTTTCATTGTGGGTTTTTCATTTTCAACCCTAAATTTCAAGTTTTACTTCTTAGGTATCTAGCTTTCATGTCAGTATCTGAGTCTATCAACATTTTCAGGTCTTTTCATTTTGGCAATTTCATTTCCCCTCCTCGTATTCTAATCTTCTTCAACATTTCGTCTACTTCTAATCTCCCTTGTTTGGTATTCTCCCTCCCTCATTCCTTCCCTTATTTTCAATGCCTAAACCCCCTCGTTGCTCAGTTTTGTCCTCTACTAGATCACTTGATCACCTAGGTCTATTATTTACCTCTCTCCTTTTCACTTGAAGTCTGATTTACAATCTTTGTCTCTACCTTAAATCTCCTTTACCTATCCATGATGGCAAGATGTTGATTATCCTTGGATTGTAGAGGTGGCAGATGGGGTAGGTCTAGCCCCTTTGTAGGCTAAGACACCCTTCCACCTTACTCTTGGCATACTCAGGTTGAATCTGCAACAAGAAAATCCATGGCTATTTATGTAGATATAATCCTTGAAGTGGTCAAAGTGTACCATAACAGAAGTGGAAGAAGAGGTCCAACAGGAATGTAAGTTTATTCTTGACTAACATATTGAAAAAAAGACTAGAAATGGATTTTTGAAATAGACACTTTTATAATATTAAATTTTAAAATTATAACACGAATTCTTTTTAAAACGTTATATTTTCAAAATTACTTAAACATATTTGTGCTTAATAATATACAGATATTTATAACATTGTATTTTAAAACTATTGTACCTATTTCTTTTCACAATATACCCAATATATTTACATTATATCAATATATACATATGCATAATGGTCATGCTTAATAATATACAGATATTTATAACATTGTATTTTAAAACTATTGTACCTATTTCTTTTCACAATATACCCAATATATTTACATTATATCAATATATACATATGCATAATGGTCTTAATATGTTGTTGTGCAGCGCAAACATGAATCACAATAGCTGCCGGGCAGCGCGGTCATACAACAAGATTCGAACATGGGTGGGGAGCGAGAAAGTCATCCGTCCTAACCACACGTGAACTGTGCGCCCAAGTGCAGCGGTACCTACTTTTACAACATTATATTTTGAAAATTATTATTTGTGAAAAATTATAGTATGAAATTAAATGTTAATAAGTTTTTCAGATTCCCGAAAATGGTATATATATATATAGTGTTTTAATAGTAA
>APFE030479417.1:60978-83105 GCA_000404065.3 Pinus taeda
CCTGTTTAACCAGGTGCACCTACGCTCTGTGTACAAAGATACAGTGCGTACAAGTACGCACTGTGTCTAACGTAGAGGATGCGTACTTCTGTAAAATGAAGAAAAACTAAAATCAAACTAGACTCTAAGCTAATCCACCCAAAAACATAGTCAAGCAATCAAAAAACAAAAGAAAACAAGACTCTTTTCAGATCAAAGTAATACTCAAAAGAAAAATCAAGCACATCAATGGATTCCCAGCAGAGTCGCCAATTTGTCATGCGGAAAAAGTTATTTTTGCAGACAAACCTAACCTCCCTAGGAGTCTAAGACTCTCTAGTGACAAACAAAACAAACAAGAGCAATCCTTCTCTAAATATACATTATTTTATGAGAAACCAAGTGTTTGTTCGATCCTACCTTAAATCCAACGCTTGTTGTAGCAGTCTAGCCTTACTGATCCGGATGAGCTCCTCCTTCACTTTAAGACCTGCATACACTAACAGTCAAACGATTACATAGCACCTGAATATCCCATAAAATAAAACATATTCAACATATAGACCAAGGAGTATATGAAACAATTCATTAATAACAAATCATTGAGAAGAATGGACTTATTGTATTAATAGGAAACAAAAGAAACCATTACAACCTGAGCCTTGGTGTTGTGCAAGTTCCTCCCAGGGTCCAGCAAGAGTTTTCCTTTACTTTGATAAGCTCACCCACTTCCAAATGAAACAAGAAAGGATGGGAATCTCTCCTCACAAGCTTCTACAAGGAAGTCCTAATTCCAGCAGCTTCTACCCTTTGGAATGTTCAGCTTTCAACCTCCCCTCCTCTGGCCCAATGCCTGTATTTATAATGCTGTAGAGGAAGTTAATTATTCAGTTCCAACATCAATGGGATACTCCCTCTTTTGGATGGGGTAGCTCCTCTCTTGATGGGATAAGTTCCTCTATCATAGGGATGCATGAACCATCTGGAGGCGCTAATACACGTCAAACACTCTTCTAGAAGGCTCTAGAATTGACCACAAGTAACTTTTTAAAGATGAAACTCGCGCCTTTTGACCTTTCCAGGGGTACACACCCATCCTTTGGCTTACAGAGTGTACAAGTACGTAGGTACAGTGTGTTTGGGATGCGTACACGCAGGCAAGGTAGAGAGAACCTGCATACCCAGAGATAAACATGTTTTTCAGTGAATTTCTCTCTTTTTGAAGTTTGACATGAAGAGCAGAGGTATGAGGCTTGACAAGGAGGATAATATGACTATTGATGGAGCCATATTAACTACAGATAGTCATGGTGACAAATTTCAGTGTAACAAGAACCCTCACCATTTTTCAGTCGCACCCAGTTGGAATTTTTTCCTTAACGCCATCAAGGAAAAATATTACTGTCATGAGCCATGAAGATAATATATAAAGTGGACCACACTGCGGTAGGGAAGGGATCAAGATGTGCTAGAGTTCACAAATATTTTTCATACCCTTTGCATGAAGTCGGGTACAAGGATTCTGAGTGGTATTTGGTATTTAAGTACCACGGTTGTCTACACAAGTACATCTAAGACTAGATGGAGTTCCTGGACATCTCCTTGCTCGGTGCTGCCTATCAATACACTATTAAGATCGAGTAGAAATTTAAACAAAAGAAACGAGATTTTGGATCTGCGAATCCAAAGCAAGGGAAATGTGGCCCCAAACCATAGAACAAAGGACAAAGCCAAGGTAGGGCAACCCAGGACAACCTGTCAAATCTGTAAGCAAAGAAAAACACCATGAAGACAAAGAAGGACATAGGGAAATGGTGTGAGATCCATAAGAGCCCCACTCACAACACAAGTGAGTGTCGATCCAAGCAGTCATTGGTGGACGAGCTGAAGGCTTCCGAAACAGATGCATGCTTGGACTATGAGTCATAAAATGATAAGGGGAATGACAAAGGGAAGTAGATTATTTATGTGGAGCCCAGTTTCGCCATTGCCACCACCAAGATCCAGAGGCGGGGGAGCGGCTCTTCCACTTACATATGTGGGTGAAGGGTTCTCTGCTACAGTTCTTTTTCGATAGTAGAAGTCAAAATAATCTCATTCAACAAAGGTCATGAAGCGGTTGGGCCTACTGACCACACCACACCCGTAGCCTTACACCATCGGGTGGCTTCACCAAGGGCGAGATCTCTGCATTAGCCAGTAATGTCGCCTTCCCTACAACATTGATAAGAAAATGATTCTCGATAACTTTTTAATGGAAAAAATTCATAGTCAATGAATGCTTTTGGAAATAGTCTCATTGTGTAGATTTCTTCATTATGAATACAACGCAATTTGAACGGACCAAAATGGACTTCGGACGAAGGAGGTATTGTAAAATGAAAATTGCCCAATGTCCTTAGAAAAGGAGGCAATTTCATTAATTTTCAAACTATATTTAAAATTTTGATTTTTTGGTATAGGCTCACGGGCCAATCCACAACTGCCACATGGCAGGATGGGAATGGTCCAAGTGCGCTACTTTTGTTGACTAAAAGAGGCATTATCTAAAATTCTTAAGAGTTTGTGGGATTCAATCCCTAGACCTATCTCCCACGCAAGGTCTTAACCGATTGGGCTACGCATTGTTTCTTAACATTCAACAGGCGCGGTGTATATTTATTTTATAACTATTTGAGGTTTGGGGTTAGGACCACCAACAGTCCCCAAAATCTATGACATGCTTATATGTAACTGCCGATTGAAACAAACCACGCGGTTTGCATGATGATCACCAACCCAATAGCCTTATCCCTAACCACCAGATTATACCTGTCACATGCGCACTTGAACCCAATGGTTACGGTTAGTTCTAACGATTAAGGTTAGCGGAGCACTAAAAAAAGGAAGAATTTCCAAATATAACTATAGTTAAGTGCCAGTTTGCCAAAATTAGTGGAGTATCTCTAGGAGAAACTGCCTAAAAGCACTCCAAGAGCAGTTTTCGAACTAAGAGAGTGAAACAAGAGGCTAACTAGGCTAATTGGAGCCTTCTAAAGCTAATGGAACAGTTCAGAGAAGCTGAAAAAGTCATCTTCAAGGAGATTTTCATCCAGGGATATTTTGGAGCTCAGGACTACCACAGGTTGGAGGCAGTTGCAGGAGCTACCAGTATTCGTTCTCAGTGAACCAACAGTCATTCCTGACTGTAATGAGCCTAATCAATTACAAGGGTTTACAAAAGAATCTGAAGACTTACAAAGGCTGAGATGCTACACGGAAGTTTCAGGCAACCTAATGCCAACCGTGGAGGAAGGCCTAGATCGGGGATGCTGTGCTCATTTTGAGAAAATGAACAGTCTATTTTTGATGTCTGATATGTGCTAGAGATATTAGAAGAGGGTTTAGAGATATTTGAACAATTTTTAAGGAGTTAGTGCCATCAAGAAGCTCAGGTAAGCTTAGTGCACCGATTAAAGGAATCAAGTCTAAGGAATCTTAGATTTGTTTGCAGAATGATGATAGCCATGACAAGGATATAGATGGTTTTCTAGACCCATTGGTTCAGTTCAATAACCTTTGGAGTTGAGTATGGAACTTGTAAAAGAAACTTTTCCATAATCCCAAAGAGCCAAGTCAATATGACAAAAGCTTAAGGAGACGTAGCCCACGATATTCGGGTGAACTCCCAGATTAAATTTTTTGTTATGTGTTGATGTTTATTTGCTGCATTATATGGCTATTATGTGTGTTTATTATCAACGGAAACAAATCAACTTAAATCACTTAAACAGTTAAAAACAAACAATGACATACACCTGTTTCAAGTACTTAATTCTGCAATTTTCAACATAAGCTAGATCATATAATTATTAAGCTTTGGAGTGGGAGGTTCTTGTAAGTATAACAAGATGTTAAACCCTCATTTCAGATCAGGTGGTATCAGAGTAGGATGCTTGATTGACAGAGCAAAATATTGCTTGTTTGAAAGGTGTTCAAATGGTCAAACTCTACTATTTGATTGTTTGAGTTTGCAAAGGTGAAGGGAAAGCTACTGATAAGCTAAGTCCAGGAGAGGACAAGAAGGAAGAAGTGCTAAAGGCATTCTCCTTACCAAAAGGGCCTCAAGGAAACCCTTGAAGCACAAGAGGGTTTGTTTACAAAAGGCTGCTTGAATAAGAATTTGATTCTACTGCCATTTAGTTCAGAAATTTGTCATTAGTTCTTTGATATCTTTGAGAATTTTGTTGAAGTGATTTTGTTTATTTTGATGATGACAACTTCTATAAGTGAGTTTTCCAAATCCTCCTCCTTCATAAGATTATTTGATGAAGACATGAAGCAATATTTTTTCATCATGATGGATATAGTGAGAGAAATGAGCACCGAACTTCGAGAGCAGTTGAATTCCATGAAGGAAGAGAAGCAGTTGCTTTTTGACAAATTGCAAGAAATGGAGAGACAACTTCATATTGCAAATATGGATCTGGAAAGGATGCATGAGTTGGAGACACGGATCCTATGGAAAAAGTTCCAAAGCAGTCATGAAGGAAATTGAAATAATTCCTAGAAGGAGTTTCATTTTAGGTTCCCTACCTCAAGTTTGTAAAGATTGTATTCTTGGGGAATGCAATTGTTTGAAACATCATTTGCAGGAAGAAGGTGTACATAAGCATACACTTGAACCAGAAATTTGTGAAAGCTCTAAAACCATTGAAGAGATTGATGGTGTTCCAAAGGGAGCTACTTCTTCATTTGATTCACCTCATCATGAAGGTAATAAAGGTGAAAGAGAAAGGTATAAATCTAATTTCAATCACACTTCTTTTGATTAGGTTAAGCATGGTAAATTTCCACATAAGCATTGGAAAATAATTGCATGTTCCTTTTGTGGTTTGGTTAAACATAGTGTTTCTAGATGTTGGAAGCGAATGGCCACATACAGGAAACTTTTGAAGGAAAGAAGGCAAGAAGCCAAAGGTCCATTAGACAAGGCAAATTATGTTGTCAAGAAGATGAACATGAGTTGTACTTATTGCCATAAGCAAGGACATATTGTTGAAACGTGTTGGACTTTGAATCCAACAATGCTTCCACGAAATTTGAAGAAAGTGGAAAACGAGTATGGTAAGAATGGAGAGGAAGTTTCCATAATTGATGTTTGTCAGGATGATCCACATATCGATATCGATGTGCAGTTAAAGGAAGCACCTTTGGTGTGGATTGGTAAGAAATGGTTAGAGTTCTTATCTAATTAAAGTTACATGTCTTTTGATGTGAAAAGAAATGTGTCACATCTATTTACATTTCTTTTCCAATGGAATGCAAGTTGTAGGATGGAAAAGTTGAGTATACAGACTCACTTTATTGCAGCAAAATTATTTTCATTTTAGATTTGAAAGTACATGTACATGTGATCGAGGATCTTGTACTTATGATTATGCTTAAGAGAAAGTTGACGAATTGAATACATGCATGAGGATGGAATGTATGAATATAGGGATGTTAATGATTTCCTTGTATTTGAACATGTATGTAATTGACTTGATAGAAAGATATCAACCATCATATTGTTTTGTTTAAGCATGCATGTAATGTCATGTCGACTTGGAAGAGTTGATTTGGTCTCTAAGATTGTAAAAGGGAGATAATGATGAAGTATTTCATCTTTGTAAAAGAATTGTTAAAGTTATTTTTGTACATGCTTGACTTGAAGGGTCAATTGTTGAAAGGGCATGTTTTTGTCAGCTTGGGATTTAGTCCAACATTTGTATACAAGATGTAAAGACATGATGATGACTCACATGATGTGAAATTTGTTCCTTTTGATGGAGCAATAATTTATGTCATCAAGTTGTTTTCTTGGATTATGACAAGATGTCAAAAGAAGATTTGTAGTAGCATTCAAAATATCTGTTGAGAAGATGTAATCTCATATTTGTTGAGCCACCTTGGATTGATGATCAAGGAAGACAGTTCTTAACCATTGGAAAAGCACATCCAGGAATAAAAGTGTTGACTATCTTCGAGTTTTGGTTCAATTGCAATAGCTATGCAAGGCAAGTGCATGGAGGCTGAAAAGAAGAGGGTATTGTTACTCTCATCTATTGTACAGATCAATACATCAGTCTTTTGGGGTCCAAAAGATTCCCAATGGGGAGGAGTGATCAGAGAATTATCCTCGATGACTTTTTAATGGCAAAAATTCATAATCAATGAATGCTCCTGGAAATAGTCTCATTGTGTATATTTCTTCATTTTGAATTCCAACGCAATTTGAATGAACCAAAATGGAATTCGGACGAAGGAGATATTGTAAAATGAAAATTGCCCAATGTCCTTTGAAAAGGAGGCAATTTCATTAATTTTCAAACTATATTTAAAATTTTGATTTTTTGGTATAGGCTCATGGTCTAATCCATAGCTGCAATGTGGCAGGCTAGGAATGGTCCACGTGGCCTACTCTGGTTGACTAAAAGAGGCATTATCTAAAATTTTTAAGAGTTTATGGGATTCGATCCCTAGACCTATCTCCCCTAAGCACAAGGTCTTAACTGGTTGGGTTGCGCATTATTTCTTAACATTCAATGGGCACGATGTATATTTATTTTATAGCCATTTGAGGTTTGGGGGTTATGGCTGCCAACAGTCCCTAAAATCTATCACATGCTTATATGTAATCGACGATTGAAACAAACCACGCGGTTTGCGTGATGACCACCAGCCCAATAGCCTTATCCCTAACCGCCAGATTATACCTATCACATATGCGTCTAAAGCCGATGGTTACAGTTAGTTCTGATGGTTAAGCTTGGCAGAGTGCTAAAAAAAAAGCGGAATTGCCAAATATAACTATAGTTAAGTGCTAGTTTGCCAAAATTGGTGGAGTATCTCTAGGAGAAACTACCTAAAGGCACTCCAGGAGCAGTTTTCTACCTAAGAGAGTGAAACAAGAGGCTAACTAGGCTAATTGGAGCCTTTTGAAGCCAATGGAATAGTCCAGAGAAGCTGAAGAAGCCATCTTCAAGGAGATTTTCATCCAAGGAGATTTTGGAGCTGAGGACCACCAGGGGTTGGAGGTAGTTGCAGGAGCTACCAGTATTTGTTCTTAGTGAACCAACAGTCATTCCTGACTGTAATGAGCCTTATGAATCTATTGAAAGGGTTTACAGAAGCATCTGAAGACTTCTAAGGCCAAGATTCTATAGGGAAGTTTCAGGCAGCCCAGTGCCAACCGTGGAGGAAGGCCTAGATTAGGGATGCAGTGCTCATTTTGAGCAAATGAACAGTCTATTGTTGATGTCTGATATGTGCTCGAGATAGTAGAAGAGGTTTTAGAGATAGTTGAAGAATTATGAAGGAGTTAGTGCCATCAAGTAGCTTAGGGAAGCTTAGTGCACCGATTGAAGGAATCAAATCTAAGGGATCTTAGATTTGTTTGCAAAATGATGACAGCCATGACAGGGATATAGATCGTTTTCTAAGCCCATTGGTTCAATTCAGTAACCTTTGGAGTTGAGTGTGGAACTTGTAAAAGAAAATTTTCCATAATCCCAAAGAGCCAAGTCAAGATGACAAAAGCTCAAGGAGACATAGCTCACGATATTCAGGTGAACTTCTAGATTAAATTTGTTGTTATGTGTTGATGTTTATTTGCTGCATTATATGGATGTTATGTGTGTTTAATATGAGCATAAACAAATCAACTAAAAGCACTTAAACAACTAAAAACAAACAAATACATACACTTGTTTCAAGTACTTAATTCCACAATTGTTAACATAAGCTAGATCATATAATTGTTAAGCTTTGGAGTGGGAGGTTCTTGTAAGCATAACAAGACATTAAACCCTCATTTCAGATCAAACATCAAGCCCTTCATATATCAGGTACTGTGTGATGTTTCTCCTCTTGAAGTTTGTGATGTATTATTAGGCCAACCATACTTGTAGAAGTGTCATATTGTGTATGAGTCTAAGCCTCACATTGTTATTATTTCTTTGGGCAATAAGTTATACAAGATACCAGAGGTAGCACTGCCTACTGTCATCTCTTTGATTTCTATGAAGAAACACAATAAGATTATTTCCTAGACTGAGAAATTTGTCTTCCTTATGATTCGCCCTCAGGGCAAGAAGAACAATGTGGCCACATCCACATCCTCCTGACATGACTCCTCCACACAACAACAACAAATGGAAAAGGTTGTGTAAGAGTACAGGGACATCTTCACCTCACCCACAGGGGTACCCCTACACTGTTAGGTCAAGAACTCCATCTATCTGACCTCGAGTGCACTGCTACCCAATGAACTGACTATGTTCTGGAGAATGATGAAATTAAGAGGCATATTCATAATTTTTAGGAGAAAGGGCATATCAAGCCAAGTTTATCACCCTGTGGGAGGTCGATCATGTTGGTACAGAAGAAAGATGACACCTAGAGACTCTTTATTGACTATAAGGCACTGAATAAGATCATCATTCGGAATAGGTATCCAATCCCATGGATTTTTGACCTTATGGACTAGATCAAGGGGGCCAAATATTTCAGCAAGATTGACTTGAAGTTTGGTTATCACAAAGTACCAATTGAACACTTTGATGTGTGGAAGACTACCTTCAAATCCAAGGAGGGCCTTTTCAAATGGCTGGTCATGTGTTTTGGATTGAAAAAATCCCTTGCAACCTTCATGTGGTTGATGGAAGACATCTTATAGCACTTTACCATCTCATTCATGATAGTGTACCTAAACAACATCCTGATCTTAAGCCAGAGTTAGGAAGAGCACATACACCATATCCAACAAGTCCTCCAAACCTTGCGATAACACAAATTGTGTGCTAATTTGGAGAAATTCACTTTGGGTATGACCCAGGTTCAATATTTGGGGTACATCATTGATGAGAGTGGTATGCATGTGGGCCCAACAAAGATACAATTTATTCAGGATTGGCCAACCCTAACCACTATAACATAGCTTCACAACTTTATGGGTCTTACCAATTTCTATCACAGGTTCGTGTTGGGATTCTCTCATATCACTTAGGCTTTGAGTCAAGTCACCAAGGGTGGAGAGAGAAATTTTATTTTGGTTTGAATCCCAATAAAAGGATTTTGTCGAGTTGAATCATTGCCTCTGCTCTACACCAATGCTTACATTACCAGACCTGCAACAACCATTTGAAATTGAGACAGACACCTCCGACTATATTATTGGTGCAGTTCTTACCATTAGGGGCACCCAATGGAATATCATAGTGAGACACTTTCATATATAGTTCACAAGTATCCCACTTATGAGAAAGAGATGTATTCTATTGTGCAGGTTTTCCGACAATGGAAGCATAACATTTAGGGGAAGGAAACAGTCATCCACGTAGACCACCGATCCCTGCAGTTCATACAAACACAAGGAAAGTTACAACACAATTTCCATTAGAAATGGTCCACATATATGAGACAGTTCCATTTGAATATCAAGTAGAAGAAGGGCAACACCAATAATGTTGCAAACTATCTCAATAGACCACCAGTTATGGCGCTGATCATTGTGCTCAACTCTTGTGGACATGAGACTTCAGGGTTGCCCCATATTTACAAGAGTGATCTATAAATCAAAAACACATGCCAAATGATCCTAGAAGGAAAGCAAGTTTTAGATTTTCACCTCCAAGGTGTACTGTTATGCCACCAGGGACACCTCTGTGTTCCTGCAAGAGAGCACGCCAAGATGATTTTGGAGGCACACTACAATCGGTTCGCTAGACATTTCAAAGTAAAGGAAATAGTGGTTGTGTTGCATAAGTATTTTTATTGGACGAAACTTCAACATGATGTCGGGAAGTACATCAAATCCCACACTTCTTGTGCCATTCCCAAACTGACAATCAAGAAGCAAAGCCTATATACTCCTTTTCTTACTCCTAGTCGTCCTTGGGAATCCATCTCCATGGATTACATGTCGGGCCTTCCTTCTACTAAGCATGGAAATGACTTCTTGTTCGTGGTTGTCTACAGATTCTCTAAGATTGTCATTCTGGCAGCCTATAAGAAGAGTATCACATCAGAAGACACTGCTAAGCTCTTCTTTGAATGAGTGCAGGTACATTTTGGGATCCCACAGTCCATTATCTTAGGTTGGGACAATAGGTTCCTGAGTACATTTTGGTCAAGCCTTTGGTTGATGCTGGATACCAAGCTCACTAAGTCCACGACCTTCCACCCCCAAAATTATGGCCAAACAAAGGTCGTCAACGGGATGATTATGCACATTTTGCATATGTACAACTTGAAGCATACCCACACATGGGATGAAAGCCTCCCCTATGTCCAACACAAATATAACAAATCTCTCCATAGCTTAACTAGTGATAACCCCTTTCAGGTGGGGTTGGGATTCCAGCCACTATGTCCCATTGATGAGCCATACCATTTGTGGTTACTTAGGAAGAATCGACTCCTGTTTGATCCAAAGCTGTCCGGGATAACAACTTCATTGAGTGCATTCAACACATCCACTAGTAGGTCCATGACATGTTAAACAAAGCCAATGCTAAGTATAAGCAGTGTCATGATCAACATCGAGTGCCACACAAGTTCCAGGTGGGTGACAAAGTTTAGTTATTGATATGAAATGGAGCAGATTAGTAATGTTGTTCTAATTCCCCATTCAAAATAACACCGAAGTTGCTTATCATTTTCTTATCAAGTGCTTAAGGATTCAATATTTTTTCTTAATTAATTGATTCCCATGAGAGTTTCATATGTAAATGTTATAAACAATTTAACATAAAAGTATATGCTAAACAACAACAAGATAACAACAAAGAATATCACAATACAACACACAACAAGCACATGATAGAAGAGTTCACCCCTCCTGGGCTATGTCTCCATGGTCCAGCTTCCAATGGCTTGGGGCCTCTCTATTATGCTCAATTTACAACAAAATTGTGTTTACAATGCACAAATGCCTTTGAAACCTGTCTCAATGAGTTCAAAATACTAAAAAATGGCTATCCAACCTCTTTTTGCATCCAAATTGGATAATAACTGAAGAAGTTATGACTTCTCCTAGTTCTTCCACTATTTGTTCCATAAAATGCTCTAAAACCGATCAAAAACCCCATTTCCGCTCTAAAATCCACTAATAGAGCAAGGGATTGGTCATTTGGTATGTTATATTCTATTGACCTTATCGCAATCGCAATAAGAAAGTGTTGCGGGCTCTTAACACAACAAAACGTTGCGATGTGGTATTACGGAACTAACGAGATAATTAACTGCAACATATAAAATTCTTGCGTTTGGAACCTCCCACTCATTGCAATCGACAAAGTTCAACACGATGGCACACTACAATAATATCAGTGGTATTGCAGTCCTACTGGGGTATTAAACTATCATATAAAATTCCCGCGTCCGGGATGCTCATCTCAATCAGCAATCAGATATAGGGACATAACTAGTGCGATATGATGGATCCGTTGGGACACTAAACTGCAACACATAAAATCCCGCGTCTGAAAGTCTATCACAATCAACACTTTATCGGTGGTAACAAATAATAACAACGGGTTTTGGTGCGATTTGCGGGGGGAGATTCTTAACTTGTGCCTCTCATTTTTTCCCTATATGTGATATGTGGGACCCACTGGCAACCTGCCACTTGGCACTTCCCCATTCACTAGGACCCTTGCCATCTCATCCAATCCTGCCACATAGACAAGTCAAACTTGAACTTTGACTTTCTCTATATTCTGCATATGAACTTGGATCACAACGTTGGATTCAGAATGACAAGCTCTTCAATCTGAAGTTGAGTTTGACAATATTCTAACACTTTGATTTTTTAGCATTATTTTGAGCACTTGATCACTCCTCCCCACTGAAAAACTTTTGGACCCCAAAAGATTTATATTTAGTTATTGAACAGATGAAGCTACTTTACCCTCACCTTCTCCACTTCAATCCATTTGGCCTTTGATAGATGTGTACCTTTGGGACCCACTCGAAGATAATCAATACTTCCCCTTTTAATTGTCCTTGTCCTTTTGTCATGTATAGTGTCTAGCTGAAGCACATCAAGGAATTTTGGAGAAAAGTATTCAATAGATGGAATTTAAACATTCTCTCCTTGATCTTCAATCAAAGGAGGTTCATACAATCTTAAATTTTCAACATTAACAACGGAATAGATTTGCATATATGAAGGCAAATCAAGCTTGAAAGCATTATTACCAATCTTTTCCAAAATTTTAAATGGACCATAATGAATTGGTTTTAGTTTCTTACCTTCACCTTGAGCCTTTCCTTGCTAATTTATAGCCAAAATTCATCACCTACTTGAAACTAATGATCCACACGATGCTTATCATGCCTTGCTTTATACTCGCCTTGACTATTTTCTAGTTGCTCTTGAACTGTTTGGTGAATCAACTAAATTTGCTCAATGAATTTCTTTTCTCTGTCCATGTCACTATGTCCATCTACAACTACATCTTTCTCAAAGATGAAATCCAAAGGAGATTTAGCCAAATAATCAAGACATGCCTCAAAAGGTGAAGTTAGAGTAGAAGAGTGTTTTGCTCGGTTGTAAGTATGTTGAATATAGGATGTTTGTTGCAATATCCTCTTAGCAAATGAATAATTGTCCTGTTAATCACTTCAGTTTGACCATATGTTTGTGGATGAAAGGCTGTACTTTTCTTCAACTTGGTGTCCATCAAGTTCCATAAACTTGACCAAAAATTCCCAACAAATCGAGACTCACGATCACTTACAATAGAAGTAGGCAATCCAAAATGAACCCATACATTTCGAATGAAATGTTGAGCTATTTGTTCAGCTGTAATTTTCTTTTTACAAGACATTAATATGCACATCTTGTTGAACCTATCCACAACTACATACAAATAATCATGACTTTTTCTTGATAAAGGAAGGCCTCCTACAAAATCCATAGAAACACTTTCCCATGGTCGTGAAGGCACTGGAAGTGGTGTGTACAATCCTAGTTTCCTACTACTAGACTTACTGATTGCACACAATGAACAACCTTTGATAAAACATGACACACTTTCAAGCATACGAGGCCAACAAAATAACTCTGAAGATTTGCCACTGTTTTACTTACACCGAAATGTTCAACAATAAGAGAAGTGTTTGCTTCCCTTGTGAAATTTACTCTCTCTCCCTGTTGAACACAAAGTTTTCCCAAATGATACAACAAATTATCATGTACATGGTAGTCTAATTCCTCAGCTTGGTGGCCTTGAATCAAGTTTAAATATAACTCTTGAAAGTTAGCATCCTGTGTGTATTGTTCAACATAACGTTTAGGCATAGCAAAATGATTCTTGAGTAAAATGGCTACATTAATAGCTGGTTTAGAAAGAATATCAACAACTCTGTTATAAACACCTTTCTTGTACCTTATTACCAAGTGGAATTGTTGTAAAAATCCCATCCAACGAAAGTGGCTTGACTGCTGCAATTTTGTTTGAGATTGCAGATATTGTAGAGGCTGATGATCGGTGTGAATAATGGTTTCTTTTCCCATCAAGTAATGCTTCCATTTCTTCACACTTTGTACCAATGCATAAATCTCTTTATCATATGTAGGATAGTTGTAAAAGAACTGCACCCATGGTGTAGTCACTTGCATCTGTTTGTATTTCAAAGGTTTGTTTCAAATCCGGCAAATGCTAAAACTGGGGCTAAAATGATCTTTTGTTTTAAAGCATCAAATTATTTTTGTTGTTTTCCTCCCCACTAGAAGACAACCTTCACACTGGTCAAAGCATGTAGTGGAGCTGCTATAGAGGAGAAGTTAGCAATGAATTTCCTCCAGTACTACCTTGCTTCGAGAAAACTCCTTACTTCTGTGATGAATTTGAGTATTGGCCAATTAAAAATGACCGAAAATTTAGAGGGTCAATCTTCAGCTTTCCCGAATTCACATTTAGACATCTTTAGAAATAAATGTTCTTTTCTCATGATATCCAAAACTTTCCTCACATGCTTGACATGCTCTTCTCGTGATTTGTTGAACATCAAAATATCATCTAAATAGAAAATTACAAACTCATCAAGAAATGATCTTAAAACATCATTCATAACTCTCATGAATGTAGCTGGAGCATTACAAAGACCGAAAGGCATAACCAACCACTCAAAAAATCCTTGTTTGGTTTTAAAAGAAGTCTTCCAAATATTCTCCTCAACTATTCTTACTTGATGATATCCACTTCTCAAGTCTAATTTAGTGAAATATTTTGCATTTTTCAACATATCTATCAAATCATCTATTATGGAAAGTGGGTATCGATTCTTTATTGTAATCTTATTAAAAGCTAGATAATCTACACACATGTGCCAGGTTCCATCTTTTTTTGGTACCAATACAATTGGTGAACCACATGTCGAAGTCGAGGGACGAATTACACCTTTATCTAATAATTCCTGGACTTGTTTCTTAATTTCTAAACTTTCCAGAATTGGCATTCAATACATACCGATGTTTGGAAGTGGACAGTCCTGTTGCAACTGAATTTTGTGTTGAATTCCTCTTTTTGGTGGCAATCCTTTTGGTTCTTGAAACATGTCGCCATGTTGATTGACCACATTAACCAATTTAGCTTTCAGCTTCTCGCCACAACCTGCAAAGGATTCCTACTCTGAGTCATTCTTCTGCTTGATCATAAGGAGCACGAGACTCTTGCTGGAATTGACCAGTTGCTTCATTTCCCCTGTGCTTGCTAAAGACATACTAAGCATTCTGCGATGGGCTCTCATAATATACTCCATGCCATCTTTGAACAAATGATATTTTTTCTCAAATCTATGGAAAACAGCTTTCGTGTCATACAGATATAGGCTTCCCAACACAATCTTAGAAATATCCAATGGCACAACATCTAATTCGACTTCATCAATGAAATTGGCAATGATTGCAAACCTCAAACACATTTCTGTGTGACTTGCAAATTGGCATCCTTGGTTATCCAAACTAATGGATATGGTTTATGATGAGGCACGGTTTCTAGATTCAACTTCTTGACCAAGCCTGTAGAAATTAAATTTGCCTGAGATCCACTGTCAAACAACGTATCAAGCTTGGTGTGTTTGGAAATAACTTTGATATGGAATAGCTCAATTCTGTTTTCCTCATTCCAAGCGTTGTTGGAGTTATCTTCTGCATTGGTTCTTGCCACGGCTTCCTCTTTGCTTGCTTTTTCCACGGCTTTTCCCTTAGTGACTGTGGCTGCAATCTTGGTTTCATCTCTTGAAGCAGAACCCAAGTCTTGTTGTGTAGCACCATTTTTCCTTTGTTTCCCTTTATTGTTAAATTTATTCGGTCTTAATTCTGGATGAAGCTTCCATCAATGCACTTCATCATGGCCCTCTTTGGAACAATTCTTGTACATGAGTTTCTCCCCTTCTTTCTTAACAGCAGAATTTACTTCTACTTTCCTTTAAATTTCTTCGCTTTTTCACCACTCTGAAATGGCTTCTTCTTACCTTCTTCTTGTACATTTTTCGCTCTTACTTTGAGGTGTATATCTTGAACATAGACCTCATTAAGATTCGTGGGACTAAACATATGAATAGTATGTCGAAGATAGCTATGCAATCCTCCTATGTATTTCGACAAAGAATCTTGTGACTGTAAGTCTACTCCTAGCATAGGAGCTCTTTTCCTAAACTCTTGAGTATACTCTTGCACATTTTGACCTTTTAACTGTCTGAAATTTTGTCAATTCATGAAAGCTTTTTTCATATGAGCTAAAGGGTAGAACTGTCTTTTTATAGCAGCAATGAAATCATTCCAAGAAATAAATATCTTACCATGTTTTTTTATCTCGTCTTAAGTCCTTGATTCCCACCATACAAGTGTTGCACCCTCCATTCTCAATGAAGCCAACTGAATTTTGATATCATCCTCTTAAAGGTTTTGAATTCTACAACACACCTCCAACTAACGAATCTAGTTATCCAACTTCTCTACATTCACTTCACCATTGTACATAAGCAACTCAAATTTAACATCAAGCTTTAGAAAAGGTGATTTACCAGTTCCTTTCGAAGAATGATGATGAGTATGAGTAGCGGTGGTATTAGTGGAAGAGGGTGAATATGATTTCAAAGAAGAAGATGAAGAAGATGGTGGAGATGGTGGAGGTTTGCCTCCATTCCCATTACCTCCTTTTCCTTTATCTTCTTTTCCATTACCTCCTCCTAAAGAGTCTTCTCCGTTGGGAGGCTTGGAACTTTCTCCTTGCAACTTTATATTCCTCTCTTCATAGAGAACCTTAACCATCTTTGTCATATCAAAGAAAGCCTTTTTGAAGGTCTTCTCATCTTCTGTCATGATAGGTTCTCCTTCATGAGACATAATCTCTAGAGACTCAACTACAACTTCTTCAACTTGAGGATGTACTAGTGTAGAATACTTTGGAAACCTTGCTCCTCTTCCTCTTGAGCCAACTATAGGGCTTTCAACCAACTTTCCTTCTCCTCTTTTGAGTTTTAACCTTGTAAGCATGACATAAACTTGCAAACAATTAAATTCTTCTTTCACAAAGCAAATCTAGTAAGCAAAAACCAGTGCTTTGATACCAACTTGATCTGAGATGGAGAAGATTAGTAATGTTGTGCTAATTCCCCATTCAGAATAAAACCCAAGATGCTTATCATTTTCTTATCAAGTGCTTAAGGATTTAATACTTTTGTTTAATTAACAGATTCCTATGAGAGTTTCTTATGTAAATGTTATAAACAATTTAACATAAAAATATATGATGAACAACAACAAAATAACAACAAAGAACATCAAAATACAACACACAACAAGCACATGATAAAGGAGTTCACCCCTGTTGGGATACGTCTCCTTGGTCTAGCTTCCAATGGCTTGGGGTCTCTCTATTATGCTCAAATTGCAACAAAAGTGTGTTTACAATGCTCAAATGCCTTTAAAACTTGTCTCAATGAGTTCATAACACTCAAAAATGGCTATCCAACCTCTTTTTGCATACAATTTGGATAAGAACTGAAGAAGTTATGACTTCTTCGAGTTCGTCCACTATTTGTTCCACAAAATGCTCTAAAACCGACCAAAAACCCTATTTCCACTCCAAAATCTTCTAATAGAGCGAGGAGTTTGCCATTCGGCAGGCTATATTATGTTGCCCTTATCGCAAGTGGTAAGCATTTTGGGTTCTTAACACAGCAAAATGTTGTGATGTGGTATTGAAGACCCGACGGAATAATTATTTGCAACATATAAAATTCCTTCGTCTGGAACCTCCCACTCATCATAATCGCCGAAGTTCAACATGATGGCACGCTATGATAATATCAACGGTATTGCAGACTCGTCGGGGTATTAAATTGTGTCATATAAAATTCTTGTGTCTGAGGTGCTCATCACAATCGGAAATTGGATGCGGGGACATAACCAGTGCGATATGAAAAACTCATCGAGACACTAAACTACAACACATAAAATCCTATGTCTCGTAGTCTATCGCAATTAGCATTTTATGAGTGGTAACAAATAATGACAATGGGGTTTCGGTGCAATTTATGGGGGCTTATTCTTAACTTGCGCCTCCTTTTTTCCTGATATGCGATATGCAGGACCCAGTGGCAACCTGCCACTTGGCGCTTCCCCATTCGCTGGGACCCTTTCCATGTCATCTAATCCTGCCACATAGACAAGTCAAACTTGAACTTTGACTTACTTTATCTTTTGCACACGAACTCAGATTTGAGTGTCGTTTCATCGTTGGATTCAGAATGATGATCTCTTTAATCTGAAGTTGAGTTTGAAAAGATTCTAACTCTTTGATTTTAAGCATAATTCTGAGCACCTGATCAGTTACATTTGTAGATGGAGCACCTTCCTGGGCCCCACTGCAAGCTCTACCCACTCTGATATGGGTCATACAAAACCACCAAGGGTGTAGGGGATAATGCCTTCAAGCTCATCATTCCATTGTTCCTTGGCATGCACCCAGTATTCAATGTGGACCGCCTGTGCCCATACTTTCCCCCATTGTTGGACACATCCGACGTTGTTGAGCAACTGACACCAACAGAGCTCAACCCAAGCTGCATCGACCAAGCGATAACTGACAGGATCATGGACACACAAATTAAGAACACTCGCCAGTAGAGGATCCATCCATATCGAGTTGTCAAAGAAGACCAACTCCTTCACCAGGGAAAGTGGTTCACCAGGGACTAGGTTCAACATAAATTTCCTCGCCTCATGGAGGCTCTGCACACAATGGGGACCATCGCTTCCTAACTGGGGAGGACTAGTCTAGGTGGATATTGGTGGCCACCCACCTATTCCACCTAGACCTCCAGTTGGTTTCATCAGTTTCCTTGATTATAACAGCATATACTATTTTTAGCATTTTTTCGGGTCCTTAACTTCCATAGTTGTTTTGATGCCCTAAACGATGTTCTTTTGAGGTGCACAGTAAGCCTGTAGCCATAGGTTACTCAGATAGATATTTATAATGAGAAATTGTACACACCAAACGCAAATCATATGATCAAGTTACAACCTCAAGAAGTTGGCTGCCCAACGAACCCCAACGAGGCCCACAAAATCTTGGTGTTCCATCTCCTAGGGTTAGGTGTTATGTTGTTTAGGGTTTCCCCTTGTTGTTCAATAATAATAAAAGCCCTTGAGCCTCATTTTAACAAAGTTCAAAGGCATGTAGTCGTTACCTCTCTTCTCAGAGATAAGCTACCATCACCTGAGATATTTTATTTCCATTTTGCTTATAAGCATCTTTTAGTTCTTTGGTATTAATGAAGTGAAAATTTATTTCTGTTGCATCTTTGTGTTTATGTTTATATATGTATTTTATTACGTTCTAGCATAATTTCGAATCATAAACAGGTATGCATTATTAATAAAATAGGGCCGACTGCCAAAAACCCTCTTCCTTTCTTCCATATCTGCAAAAATCACTGTGAAAAAACCTTTTTCTCTCAGCCATAGATTGCTTAGGGCTCTCGACTGCCATTTTTGCTAGATCCAGCAAATCAGATCTTGCTCCTTGGGCCAAATAACCATGAACTTACAAATGATTGCATAATCATGCATAAATTGCCTAGATTGCTCCAATCAATTGTTGGGCATTACAACTCGAGGATTCAAAGCAACCTTTGGCATATAACGACACTTCATATGAGACTGCCATTGGGCACCCAAAACCAATGAATTTTGTTATTTGCCTCACTGATAAGGGCTACTCCTAGCTTCTCTAGCCGTGGAACGAAAGGATTCTGTTACCACATTTTTGAAGGAGGGGGCAACCCCCCTCTAGGGGCCCCTGACATGCAGCTAATCCCTAGACTCTTCAAATTAACAACCAATTTGTAGATTCCATGTGTAGGTAGAAAACCTAAGTGGCAATAATTTCGCAGAAACTCTCACCTTGAAACCCTAGTGCAACATTATTATTTAAGTGTACTTTAATTTATAGATAAAATAACCATTTTACTGAATTTTTTTTTAATCAATTTTGTAAAATAAAATAGAAATTATTTTTTAAAAATTATAAGTTTAAGTCACATATTATTAATTATATACCTATTTGGCTATTCATCCTTTTACATTAATGTTTTAATTATAATTTATTATAATATATATATATAAAATAACATAATGCCTCGTCCATTGGTGCAAGCTATTATGATACAAGTCCCATGTTATGAGATTCTAGCTATGACGATACAAGTCCCATGCTATGAGATTCTAGAAATTCAGAGTTCGTTCTTTTGCTAGTCCAATAATAATGGTGAAAACTATTTTCTAATATTAATATTTAAAAACCATTGATAGAAACAAATACAATATTGACTTGGGATCTAAGATGTCTTTGACTTTGATCCACTTTGGTAAACGATAAAAACCATTTTTTAATATTAATATTAAAAACCATTGATAGAAACTTGTGACCTAAGATGTCCTTCGCTTTGATCCACTTGAGTTTTAATTCAAAGCACGTGATATTTGACTACATGGTGATCATTCGTGGAGTCCTTGCAAATTTCTGTCAATGGCTTTTTGGTTTATGAAGTAACGAGTCTTATCTTAAAAAACCCGGTCAAACTATGTCATTAAATTACTTTCAATTATTTGCATGTTGACTCGTCTTAGATTTATTACCTGTGGAATATTTGAATGGTTAAATTCAATATTTACGTGGTGAATTCCAGTTCTATCATGGTGAATTTTAACTTCGACGATGATTATTATTCTCTGCATCAATATAGATCTTAATATTCATGAACTCGTGACTGCTTGTCTTTGTGAATCCGTTCAATTACTTCAGCACACAGACATACAACCTCAAAAACCTTAGATCTATTAGGAATATATTGAACTCTATGGGACTCAGTGGTATATTATTGAACTCTGCAGTGAAGTATTGAAGTTTGATGCATATTCAACTCTGTGGCTGAGTGTATTGAAATTTGTGAAAATTTGCGACGTTATTGAACTTTGTAGCATTTATATCCTCTCATTGGGCACATAATGATATCTCAATAATGATTATCCAGAGTGGCTCTCTCATCTCTATGTTGGACAAATGGTGGGTTATTTCTGTATTGAACATATCAGGAGCATAAGTTTCTCTTGTTATTTATTTTCTTTGCTTTTAAATATGGGCGCTTCACTACATATGATGAGGTTCAATTAAGAAAATAATCCTAAATAGTCTTTAGATCATATATATATATATTAAAATGAGATAAGAAAAATAAATATATCATAAATAGAGTTTGAGGAATGCGTGATAATAATTTAAATTATTAAAAGAGAAATTTTATAATAAAGTTATAGATTTAATTGTAACATATAGAATATAGAAATTAGATTACAAGATATTAAAAATTGAAAACAATTAATGGTCGAGAAAATTGTAACTTGAGAGAGAGGATTAAAGAATTTAAAGAAAATTAAATAAATTAGATATCAAATCCATCAAAGACGAAATGAATAAGATAATTGAAATAAATTGCGAGCATAATGAAAGAGCCTTTAATCTTATAATGGTTGGTATAAAAGAGCATAAATATAAGGTCACACTAGTAATAGTAAAAATAAAAATAAAAAATAAATGACAATTTGAAATAACTTATTTCACAAATAGAATATAAAGAGAGATTGATCTGTGTCACAGTAAGTTGTATTGACCATAAATTTGCATACTTAGTAAACCTTTGAACTTGAAAGGATAAGGAATATTTATAAATGAAGACCCCATTCCAACATACTAATTCAAGTTAAGGGAGTTCAAGGTTCAAAAGATAAAGGAGACCAAAAAGCAAGGAAAATGAATAATAATTAAAAATAGAGAGAATCAAATTGATAATAATAAATAGGAATTTGTAACATTTCAGATCCTCTTTTGGAACTGTCATGGCTTTCCATGACATAAAGGTCCTACTTTAAGTTGGATCTCAAGTGAAATTGATATTATTTTTCTAGTTGAAATATAGGAGCGTGATGAGTCTAAGGTCCCTCACATAAATGGATTCATCATGTGGTCACAAAATAGACCCTTTCAATTAATACATGTGTATAGAAACCTTTGACATTAATGCTAAGAAGATTTATATTGCATTTTTTTTTTTTTATTTCACGCATATTAATTCCACCTTTTATAAAAATATTGTGTTATATTCTTTCCATGTAGTTAATAGGGGGTTTAAAGGGCACCTGTAACCCCACTTTATGGGGTCCGGGGTAGTGCCCCGAAAAATTTTGGTTTTGGACCCTATGTTAGGTTGGGCGGACCCACCTATGGTTTTGTGCATGATTTTCGCAGATGTTTTTTAGACGCGATGGTTTTCGGTCCATGGTATTGGATGCGATTGTTTTTGGTCCATGGTATTGGATGTGATGGTTTTCGGTCCATTGTATTGGATGCTTTGACATGTATAAATATGTATTGAAACATTGAAAGGAACATACTGAAAAATAAAGCTAGTAGTCCTGGTTTTGTGATCCAGTGGGAAAATCTCTCTGTATATGTGTTTTATGTGTTATGCTCTCGCATTGTTTATTTTTCTATGTTTTAGAATTTGTATGCAAGTAATTTCTGTACGGGGTTAAAACCTACATTTGGTAT
>APFE030479421.1:0-15588 GCA_000404065.3 Pinus taeda
TTTCATACACCAAGATCATGATGGAGGAGTTATTTAGGTATTGGATATAAGGAATCTAGATTTAGTGTGAGATTTTTTTTCTTTGTTGTCCCTTTCCTTTCCCTTTCAAGTTTGTATACCTTCACATTGGTTCAAGTTTGGGTGAACCTAGGAATCAAAGAGCAATTTGAATATGATCAAATACGAAAGTGAACTTGCATCAAGATATTTCCATGGATAGATGCATAAACCAACATTGTGTAATGTACAAATGTGTAGAGATTATATAGCATATGCAGGCGATAGAATGATAAGAGACATGCAAGAAACTAACAAGAGGTGGCAATAGGTACCTTACATTGTTGTGACTAGCATGAAATGTAGGAGAAGAAACTACAAATGGAAGAACAAGAATAGACAAGACACCACAAGACACAAGGTAGAGATGGTGGTCCAAATTTGGTATTTGAGAAAAATCAAATAGTTTAGGAAGAACTTTTGTAACTTTTATTTAAGTGTTTGTTAAAAGAATTTACTAAATTTTTACAGAACCTAAACCATTAAAATAAAACCCTAAACCCTAAACACAAAAACATAAACCCTAAACCCAAAAATGTAAACCCTAAACCCCAAACCCCAAACCATAAACCGTAAACCCTAGACCCTAACAATTTTATAGCATTTTAAAAATTGTTTTGTAACCTTTATTAAGTGTTTACTAAAATCATTTAGTAAGATGATGTAGACCCTAAACACTAAACAGTAAACCTAAACCCAAACCCCAAACGTTACACCCTAAACCATAATCATTTTATAACATTTTAAAAAGTATTTTGAAACTTTTATTTAAGTTATTATTAAAATAATTTACTAAAGTCTTATAAACCCAAAACCCTAACCTCTAAACCCTAAACCCTAAACTCTAAATCATAAACCCTAAACCCTAAACCCTAAACCTTAAACCCTAAACCCTAAACCTTAAACCCTAAGCCCCAAACCCTGAACATTAAACCCTAAACTCTAAGCATTTTATAACATTTTAAAAGAGTTTTGTGATTTTTATTTAAGTGTTTATCAAAATATTTTACTAAAGTGTTATAAACCCTCAACCCTAAACTGTAAACCATACACCCTAAACCCTAAACCCTAAACCATAAATGCTAAACGCTAAACACTAATAATTTCATAACATTATAATAAACATATTATAACATCTATTTAAGTGTATTAAAATCATTTACCAAACCCCAAACCATAAACCCTAAACTCTAAATCGTAAGCATTTTATATCATCTTAAGAAAATTTCTAACTTTTATTTAAGTGTTTATTTGGAGGATTTATTAAGTCTTATAAACCCTAGACTCTTAACCCTAAACCCTAAGAAATTTATAACATTTTAAAAAGTGTTTTTTAAATTTTATTTAAATGTTTATTATAAGAATTTACTAAGGTCTTATAAACCCTAAACCCTAAGCATTTTATAGCATTCTAAAAAGTGTTTTGTAACTTTTACTTAATTTTTTATCAAATTAATTTATGAAGGTGTCAGAAACCCAAAACAATAAAAACTAAACCCTAAACTATAAACCCTAAAATTTCAAACTTTTATTTAAGTGTTTATTTGGAGGATTTATTAAGTCTTATAAACCCTAGACTCTTAAGCCTAAACCCTAAGAAATTTATAACATTTTAAAAAGTGTTTTTTAACTTTTATTTAAATGTTTATTATAAGAATTTACTGAAGTCTTATAAACCCTAAACCCTAAGCATTTTAGAGAATTCTAAAAAGTGTTTTGTAACTTTTACTTAATTTTTTATCAAATTAATTTACGAAGGTGTCATAAACCCCAAAGAATAAAAACTAAACCCTAAACTATAAACCCTAAACTGAAAAACCTAAACCCGAAATGCTAAACCCTTAGCCTTTTATAACATTTCAAAAAGCGTTTTGTAACTTTCATTTAAGTATTTATTAAAACAATTTACTAAAGTGTAATAAACCCTGAACCCTATACCCTAAATCCCAAACCGCAAACCCTAAACCCTATACCTTATACCCTAAAACCTAAACCCTAAGCATTTCAGAACATTTTAAAAAGTGTTTTGGAACTATTTTTATGTGTTTATTAAAATAATTTACTAAAGTGTTATAAAATTTAAACACTAATCCCTAAAACCTAAACCCTAATTAGATTATAACATTTTAAAGAGTGTTTTGTAACTTTTATTTAAGTGTATATTAAAAAAATTTACTAAATTACTAAAATGTTATCAACCCTAAACCCTAAACCCCCAAACCGTAATCCCTAAACCATAAACCCAATAATTCCATGAGTATCTATAATAAGGGAAGACCACACCTTAGTATGTGAGTGTAGGAGGGAGAAAATCGTGATACATGAGATACGTCGACCTTTGTTTTTCCACCCTTGTTCATAAACCCTTTGACTTTTATTTATTTTTCTTCATAACTCCTCGAGGCTCCATAGGATGAATGCATTATGTGTACTATGTAGCAGTGGATACCTGTTTAACGTGGGGTGTTTCATCCCTACACCCTAAACCTTAAACCCTAAACTCATAAACCCAAAATCATAAACACTAAATCCTAAGCATTTTATAACATTTAAAAAAGTGTTTTGTAACTTTTATTTTGGTGTTTATTGAAACAATTACTAAGTTGTTATAAATGTGAAAACATGATCCATAAACCCTAAACCCTAAACCCTATACCAAAAATCTTCAAACTTAAACCCTAAGCATTTTATAAAGTGTTATTAAACCTAAACCCTAAACCCCAAACCCTAAATCATAAACACTAAATTCTAAACCCTAAACCCTAGGCATTTTATAACAATTTTGAAAACGTTTTGTAACTTTTATTTAAGTGTTTACTAAAAACATTTAATAAAGTGGTATAAATCATAAACCCTAAACTATAAAGCATAGACCCATAACCCTAAACACTAAAGTGTCAACCCTAAATCCTAAGTATTTTATAACATTTTAAAAAGTGTTTTGTAAATTTTATTTAAATGTTTATTAAAACCATTTACTAAAGTGTTATAATTCCTAAACCCTAAACTCTAAACCCTAAACACTTGACTTAGAATATAATGCATATAGAATATTTTGACTAAAGAATGATTTTTTGGTTTTATTATATCTATTGTGACCATATAATTAAATGGATTGAAAACTACTACAACCATTACTCTATGATAAGAATCAAAGCACTAACTCCATTATACATATTGCATTAAAAATTTCTATACATATTGCATTAAAAAATTCGTAAAAATTAATTTAAATATATTATTATTATTATTATTAGTATTATTATTATTATTATTATTATTGGAGTTATATGATATATAAAAATATGTTTATTGAATCACCCCCACTATTATTATGGGAATCCTTTAATTGGAAATAGTTGTTCTTACATTACCATGGATTAGAAATACAACATGCCCAATATGACATGTTGATATGCCATCTTCTTAAATTAATTAATGTGAGATAATCTCATTAATATAGTATATTTAGCTTGAAAATAAATCCTATCATTGATATGTTAATATTACCATGAATATTCCAACATATTCAGTGGGTTCAGAAATCTTATCATTGACATGTCAATATTACCATGAATATTCCCACATATTCCATGGGTTCAAAAATCTTATGATTGATATGTCAATATTACCATGAATATTCCAACATATTCCATGGGGTTTAAATATCTACGATGAACCTAATAATTAAATTATAATTGTGGAAGTTCTATTCTTATGATTAGCATAATTATAGGAACATATATTTTGAATTTATTTTCAATTTAAGTTAAAAGAAAATATTAACATTAAATTATGACATACTAGGGAATGCATATAAATTAAATGGATCAAACTCTAAATATAATTCAATCCATGATAACCATCAAAATGTTTAGCCCAATATTCCTATCACATTTCAAAGATTAAAAAAACATAGAAATTAACTAAATTATAACTATGAAAGATATATTCTTCTGATTTGCACAATTTTAGGCATATCTAGTTTGGAATTTATTTTTAATTTAATTTAAAAGAAAATATTAACATTAAATTAACAAACTAGGGAAGCCATATAAATTAAATAGATCTAAATGCAAATAAAATTCAATCCATGATAATCATCAAATTGTGTAACACATAGTACCTATCACATTTCCTAGATTAAAAAAAAAAATTAACAAAGTTATAACTTTATTACAAGCTATATTGTGATTATTTATAATAATATTTTTTCATGCATATTTCAACAAAAAATAATCTTAGTGGAAAATTTTACCGTTGAAATTTAGCGCTTGGTCTAAATGAAAGGGTTTCTAATTTTGAATGGAAAATGGTTTTGTATCATATTGCATTATTAATAGTAGCCCCAAGATTATTTTATAAGAAAAATAGGTATGGAGGTTAGCATAGCCTTATTTCAATGGAGGGGCTACTAATTTCCATTTACCCCAATTTTCAAGCACACGGATTTATGGTACCCATTTCTCCCCTTTATGTACTGAATTTTTTTGCTTAATTTTTGCGAGATCTAAAAATTTTTTGTTTGGAAACCCGACCAACCAAGTAACCTTAAATGTTTCAAAATATTAAAAGAAAATATATATTTTATGGCTCTCAAATACAATACATGACATTTATCTACATGGCCATAGGCAACAGAGCTAAGACAAGGAAACATAAATGAAAACTAAAGATACATAGGCAGATAGGCATGCATGCATATTTATGGGGATCAATAAGCTTTACAGGGATTGGATGTTTACTCCTCGGAGTGCACCCACTACTAGGAGGAGGTCATATTTTCCATTAAGTTCTTGCAAGCACACCACTTGTATGACCAACATCAACAGTCGAACCTTCCATATCAGCAAACACCTCGGTGTTTTTAGGATTATGTCACTCATCGAATAGTTCCATTTCCACCTAAGTGATCTCTTCTTGAATTGGTTAATTTTTCAAATGCCTCTAATGATTGGTTGTGCTCCCAAGTCGAATTTGAGCTCCAGAATAACCTATCCCTTCGTAGTAATATGTTCCTCGCTAGAGATTAGAAGTTTGTCTAGGCATGGAAGTTTGTAGAGGTGAACATGAATGCTAAAAAATTTCATGGCTGGATATAAGAATAGTTGGGTAGGTGTTTTGAAAAACGAAATAGGATCTCTGCTTCTCATGGACAATGGACGCATAATTTTAAGTTTCAACGGAATGTTCCAGAAATCTACGGGGCTTGAACGAGAACCCTTAAATCTATGTAGAATAAACATATTTATTACAACATCTATGGCCTCGAACAAAGGGAAGGAAAAATACTAGAAAGTATAAACAAATGAAGCTACACTTTCTCATCTGAACCCTGTGATGTAAAAGGTCTCTTTTTAGCCTCATTCGCTATCACAATAACATGTGGAGGAATTTTTTTCATAGTTGTTTTCATGCATGGATTCAATTAGATTCGGTACAAAAATGCTTATATGATTTCTTTGGGTCCAAAGAATAATTTAGTTATTCTATCCTTGAAGTTAAAAAAATGAAGTCATTAAGCAAAAGTTGCAATCTTACTACACTCAACTACTTTAATTTAGTTTGCTTCTTAGAACTGAAACCCATCTAGTTAAGGAAAAGTACTTGTTACCGAGTCTTAAAGCAGGGCTAATATGCCCAAGAAGTCACACGAGACTGTTGACCAGTCAACATATAAGCTTGAATCAGGCTCTGGGCAGCACGAGACTTTTTAGGGTTGCCTGATATCTCAATAACACGATCTGAAGCACCAGTAATAGGGTCACGCAACTTTACAGAAGCTCCAGATATCTCAACGAGTTCCTCAAAACTAAAAGCACAGCCTGGCAACTCATCCTTTTGCGGTATCTGAATTTGTGCACCAGATTAGGTTCTCATTTTTTTTAATGTTATTTCTACCTTTTCCAATCAATCTTTCGATCTGGCTGTTAGCAACTACCAAACAAGCATTTTGTTGCCCCTTTTTGTCAACATCGTTATCTTTATCTTTAACAGAAGATTCTTGGGAAATAACAGAATGCACTCTAAAAAGAGCATCCTGGGCAGGACAAATAGGTTCATTTTCATGCTCGTCCTCATTATCCTTCTCCTATATCTTTTGCTGGGAGGAGGGCTGAAGACTACTATCACGAGCTCTTCAACGCCTGGAACAGCATCTCTTATTTATGTCATGGGTATCTGCAAGATCATTTTCCAAGCGTGTTCACCTTCCAAACGCAGAGTGCAGAAAATGGACAGGGAATTGCGGGATCGTTCTAGCTTTAATGTAGGAATAATCGAAAAAAGAGCTAAATAGGTCGAAATATTTCATTTCTTTTATGGCACTGAGGTTATTCATCATTAATTAGGACATTATAAATCAATCATAAAAATAACCTCTTACATTGCTTGTTTGATATATTAAAAGGCCTTTAAAAAGGTACTGTCATAAACTTAAATCAACTCATGAATACCAAATTTCACTTCAACGTGTTGACTTTTTTTTTTTTAATTTGTCCTATAAACCCGTGCGTATCCGTCGGTTTATTAACGCAACTCAACGAAACTTCTCAGCCAAGTCCAAAAAAAAAACCTGCATGTACAGGAGTCCAGCGATCATAGGAAATCAGTGGCTAAATCTGTTGGACTTTTGGCATTCTGTAAAAAATTAGTCACACATTACAGCTCAGCAAGCTGGCTCTGCGGGCTCTTTTACTCTACTCACAGATATTATTACAAATATGTTCTCTGTGTTTCTTTGAAATCTCGCTCTGTTATTAAGTAGCACATTCTAGCAGAATAATTTTCGGATTGACTATATTTTAACTAACTTCAGAAGATTTTGAAAGAACATTGAATAGGCATGGTTTTCGGTTTCGGTTTTGTTTCTCAATCTTCACGAGAATTTGGTCTGCTATATCTCATCATTGTCTGCTATATCTCATCTCGATTTTGGCGGAATCCCGTTTCATACGCAAAAAGATCCACCAAGAACAATCAAAGTAATGGGTGGACCTTGGATGCTTTATTTTAACTCTAAAATGATAATATCACCTTTATTTTCTTGTCAAGCCTCGCCATGATTGGCGTGGATCGCAGAAACATTACACACTGCTTTTGAATCCATGTCTTGCTTTCTTTAGCAGGCCCTTGCGCGGTCAAAAAAAATTGATGGTTCATGTCTATTTAATTGCCAAATATTTGAGAAATAGACAATCAAAATAAAGATGCCATCCATTTGACAAGATAACTTTTCACATCAAAATTATGTAATCTTAATTTTGGCTGTGCCAATAGTACATATGAAATTTATAATTAAACATTACATCTTCATATATGAAATTTATATTTCGACATTGCAACTCAATAAAAATTTATGCAAGATTTTTTTGTGTATAGCTAAAAGTAATAACATAACACGGATGCTAGATATCGCAGCTACTGTGTTTACCATAAATTGATTTCCGTATGTTGGGATATTAGGAGGCATGAATTTCAGTTGTGGATCGATATCTGTATAAGAGGATATTGGTTGACATGTGGTTGATACTAGTCATGGATATATATATGAAGAGACTTCCGAAAGCCATTGAAGCTGCAGAAATTATCGCGCAATGAGTTTTTTTTTTTTTTTGGTGTATGGAGACGCTCTCAGTCTACACATGACAGAATTGGGGCCAATTGGGATAAATTATTTTCATATTCTACTACGATTATATGCATTTTCCCAACTTTTTTTTCCCTAAATGATTTGGGATTTCTTTGAAGTCATGGATCCGGAGGCCCTGATTTTATATATGTATATATGTAAGAGAAAAAAATATAGTTTTATCGATCACAGCTCCACCAAAATGGCGGTGAAATGCGTATTGAAGCCTCATGGTTTTTGTTCCACGGCCATTGGATATCGCGTGGGAAAGAGTCTGATTGGAATCCAAGTAGAGTTGGATTCAATGCAAGAATAAAGAGCGACAGAATGGAATTTGGCAAAGTGGCTTTGGTGGAAATGGAAAGTACTACTTCGCAGCCTTATCGCTTACCTTTACACCTGAGCTCATGGCATGGCAAGAGAGCCCAGGCAGTATATGGCGACCTATTAAGGCAATCAATAATATCCGACTATCTCATGTTTGTAAAGCCCAATTTCACATGTATATCAAGAGCAGGAGTAATAAACTTGGAGAACCCAATACAGAATCAGAACAATTTACATAAACAGGAAGAAATTGATCAGACCCAATACAGAATTTGGAGAATCTTTGAGAAGAAAAAGGGTGGTATTCTTATGTTTGAGCTCAGCATGCAAATTGAGAATGGGGCAGATAGTGTTGTAGTCCAAGAGAAGGGCATTTGGATTGGGAAAAGCATGAGAAGCCTTGCATTGATACCAAGAAATGTGCACTTCGCGTGGAAGAACTAGAAGAAACCACAAGAGATGTGGCATATCTCAGACCTCTACTGGTTATGATTCGTATAGTAATGTTTGGCGTCTTCCCAAAGCTTCTTACCAGTCTGAGAAATGTACATTCGAGCAAGATATCTCTGAGAAAATAATTCCAAGATTCTAGTGAGAACCGAAATGGAACTCAAGTCTATGGGCTGTCTTCTCATTCAATTTTAGTTGTAGGCAAGCATCTTCAGACTTCAGCTGAGATTCTGAATGATAAAACCAACCTTGAAGTCGTTTGCAAGACCATTAAGGCTTCTGCTCATTCTAGTTCTGTATCAAGGACAGTAAATGAGCTTATTGAGATGGAGGAGTCAAACTATGAATCATTGAAAGCTGAACTTGAACGCTTGAAGAAATATTTTCAGTGCTTCATAAAACAGTTTGATCAAATCAAGGAGCCACAAAATTTCACTGCCGCCAAATATTGCAGTATTTTGAAGAGGCTTTATTTATTAAAAGTACTTTCAAGAAATGACAGAAACTAGGCAAATTTTAATCGAATGATAACTGAACTTAGTATATTTTAACCATCATTTGGATGATTTCGAAAGAAGATTACTAGACAGGCAGGGGCTTTGGATTCGCTTTCTCAATTTCCATACGAAGTTGGTTCTATATTGATAAGAGCCTTTTGATTTTCTTTTCTATTCGGTGTCTAGCACAGGAAATGTTCTGTAGATCTATTCAAGATACCAGGTGCAAAGACCCGATTAAGTGTAAAGATCCGATTATGCTAATTTTTTTTTTATCATATAATAATGGTTCTTAGGCCCAATGTGTGAACCTACACTCTGATACCAAATGAAACAACCCAGCTAAAATAGTGAAATGACCCAGCTTAAACAACTATATATATATCAAGCACATTTTTTTTTTATTTTTTTTTTACACAACAATTACAATAGAAAAACAAACACATTGAGATTTCAATTCAATCAACACACACATCGCTGATGCTCATTCCAGGAACATAACGCCCATTTATATACTTTTAATCTAAGGTAAAGTAATAACAAAATAAACATGTACCGTACACCGGAGAGGCAAGACTTCGCTGGTGCCATATGCCTACGACACAATGGTGGAGAGGGGCACGAGACTTTTAGACCGACCTTGGGCATGACGCTAATCACATGACGTAGACATTCATCAGAAGGTGTGTAGGTTGAGGAGCGCCCAGTAATAGCCCGAGGTCTTGGGTATATGCTCCACTAAGAGACCATTTTGAGTGCACTTGAGGAGGTGCTAAGGCATGGGGGCCAGAGCCACATCCTATGGATCATGCACATGATCTCGACATCAACATTTAAGGGCCTAGTGGGAAGGGCACGTGGTTAGCCTCACCTTCAGACTCGTGGCACCCACATGACCACGTGCCCATGTTTTAAGGGCTAGTGTGATGGGGGCAGGTGTTAAGACTTAGCCCACGACCCTATGAGGACTATGTGACCACATTTTTCAAACTTAAGGGTTATTTATTTTTTCATTTAATTTTTAATTTGAAATATTTTCTTTTAATTTTCATTAAAAAAATATTTTTTTTCTCTAAGTTATATTTATATTTATATTTTTATTGACTCCTAATATTTTTTAAATTCCTTAATAATAATTCATATTTTTGGTTTTTTCATTGCTATTTTCTTTTTTAAAATTAAAATTATTTTTTCTGTCTAACATTCATTTTAAATATAATAATATTTATTTTACTTACTATTGTGATTTAATGGTTGCAATTCTACTATATTTACTAGCTTTGTTCAAGCTCTCTAACATTCATCTTAAATATAGTAATATTTATTTTATTGACTATTGTCATTTAGTCAATTCATCTCTACTATATTTAATAGCTTTCTTCAAGATATCCATTTATGTTCAATCCATAGAAATCTAAGTGAAAAGTTGAGAGATGCTAGCTAAGAAATCTTATTATTTAAGGCCCTAACATCGTGAAAGTCCAATAGTACATGGTAATTTTCTAGACCTAATATAATAAGAAAAGAAAAGTATCTACCAGCATAGAGCCATCTTTAAGAACAAATCTAACATGAGCCGAGAGATCAAATTTCATGTGCAAATTTTTTTATAATGTAAAATACGATGTGTTTGTTTAGTGTTTAAATTGTATTTTTGAATTATATATATATATAATATATATATATATATATATATATGAAAGAGAGAGAGAAGAGAGAGAAGAGAGAGAGGGGACAAAATAAACATTTTTAATATAGAACACCAAAATTCTAGCTTTTTCAGCAAATTAAAACACGTTTTATTATTAAATATATTTTTAAGTATATGTCAATATCAATTCTCATTAAAATATTTTATTGATAACCCACATTGAATATTTTTTTTATATACAATATTAGAATTTTTTATTTTAACAAATTTGTTTCTATATATAAATATATATGAAGTTCATATCCACATAAATTAGTTGAGATAGATCCTCAAATAGTTTATGTAAATCTTTTGTTGAAATATTTTTGAAAAGTATAACAGGTAAAAATGTTACTCATATATTTTTTTACTTCTATTCATCTATTTTTATGATAGGCTACATGCTTTTTCTGGTTATAACATACTTTTTTTTTAATTTTTAATTTTTATTTTAGAAGGGGACCGACCAATGAAAAAACTTACAAATCCCCCTCATACAAGGCTGTAGAATAAGCCTCTCTATTAAACTAGCCTCTAAGCTTAATGACAATATTACTTTAGATTATCAATAAAGAGAAGACTTGTCTAAATATATTGTGAGAAGAAACTAAAAGGCACCTAGATATTCCAAGAAACTGAAGTTTCAACTCTTCATTTCTATTGATTTACAAATCTGTACCTTGACCAATTAAGCATAAGTTTCAAATCTTCATTTCTATTGATTTACAAATCCATACCTTGACCAATTAAGCATAGTTGTGGAGAATCAAGGAGTTCTTAGACTTAGAGCTAGCTTCTAGGCTTAACTAAAACTCAGAAGAATGACTTCATCTAAATATAAATACATAAATGCATACTTGTTACAACCCTAAAAAATGTGTTCAACCCACACACATCTTATTGTAGTGGTTGCATATGAGTCTACTTAAAAGGTTTTTATAATTTTTTCTCTTTTTGCATTTCCCGAAGTTGGTGGATTATATTATAATAATTGGCCCGTAGGTTTTAGTTCTTTCTTCATGTTCCCATATTGTTATTTTTTGTTTTTTTATAGCTTTATTATATTTTGAACTTTTTAGATAAAATATATATTTATTAAAATAACTATTTGAAACATAATAATTTTACTTTAATATTTAGTATTTTCATTTTTATAATTTAGTGACTTTCTTAATGAGTGTAATTATATTTTAAAATTCAATTTCGTAAAAGAAATTAAAAAAAAAAAACTAAAATATATGTTTTAAATATTTAAAAAATTACAAAGTAAGAATTCATATTATTACTAAATTAATATTTTTTAATTTTAATTTTACTTAACATAAAATATATTTATAAATATTTTTAATAATAAAATTAAAGTAGATTTTATTATTTCACTGAAAAGTAAACAATCAATATGTTAATAATAAATTAAAAATTAAATTTTATTATTTCAGTTATAAAAAATAACCAATACCAAAATCTCTATTTTAATGAGGTAAAAGATTATTGTGAAATCTCATCACAATATTATCCCTAAAAAGGAATTCATCAAAGATTAAAGTGTATTAAATGTAACTCTCTTCCTATTCACCGTTCTGAAATGAACTGTTTTGCTCCTAAGGCAGGAGCGATTGTTTTTCCTATCCCTGTTATTTCCGATCTAAATCGATCTTGGCTATGGGCTGTTATCCCTGTAATAGTGGAAGCCCCTGGTGTTCAAATAACTCATATCCGTGCGATAGGTTTGATGCTGGCCGGTTTCCCGAAGAGCCCAATCAGTTTTTAGTCAAAATGACTTGTCAAATGGGATGACACTGAAGCCGTTTTCACTTTTGGGTTTTGTGAAACTCAGTGAAATGTATACCACATTCTACTTTGTAGCTTTTTTATTCCACTAATAATAAAGCGTGGTAATTTTTCCTTGGAAAAAAAAAAATCAATTTCATAAAAAAAATTAAAAAAAAAACCAAAATATATGTTTTAAATATTTAAAAAATTAGAAAGTAAGAAATCATATTATTACTAAATTAATTATTTTTTTATTTTTATTATTGGATGTGTTAACTTTTAATTTTACTTAACATAAAATATATTTATAAATATTTTTAATAATAAAATTAAAGTAGATTTTATTATTTCACTTAAAAGTAAACATCAATATATTTAATAATAAAATTAAAATAAATTTTATTATTTCATTTAAAAAATAACAATACCAAATCTCTATTTTAATAGAGGTAAAGATATTGAAATCTCATACACAAAGATTATCCCTAAAAACAAATTCATCAAGATTGAGGTGTATTAAATATAAATTCACAAAAAAAAATACTTAATGTGACTTACCTTTGCATATATTACATTCTTTATTTATTTTTTATTTAAACAAAATGTATATTCAAAAAAGAAATACATCAAGGTAATTGACTTGGGGGACCTTTGCGTAAGATACTTTCTTTATTTATTTTTTATATGATTTATTGATTATCTTTGGGATTGAAACCGACATCCATTCATTGCCATCAAACTCTATAACTACAACAAAATTTCTTGATCCAAACTATGGTATCACAAACAACTCATCTCTGCACGGGAAAATGAAATTGTAAGATAATTTTACTTCGTTACATGGAATCATTACGATAAATATTATATTGTATTATGGAAGCATTGACATCTAACGTTCAAACGAGAGTAATGAGAATAAAGTAATTGGCGCGTGTAGTTTGTTATAATTTCTGACATATTCCACTCCCGTAGCTTTCATTATCGGCATATTCACACAAAAGAATATTCTCTAACAAAACCATCATATTACACTCTTATGTATGGACGCGTGTCAGAACATAAACATGTTTACGATGGTCAAGTTGTTATATTTTGGGACGAGAAAGCAACTTATCGAAGCCACTTGCGTTTATATAATGAGAACTCGGAGTGGCACTCTGTTAATGGCCTCTATTAAACATTGGCGTCGATGAAACCTTCAAAGAGCGTGGGCAGTACATATATCCGGTAAGGCGAGCGTGGGCAGTACATATATCCGGTAAGGCTGGGAATATATGCGTTGAAGGAAGTGGGAGAAGAGAGGATTTACAATATCCGTTGAAGGAAGCGAGAGAAGAGGAGAGGATTTACAATTTTGAAACTCATGGATATCAATGACCGTATGCATGGATGGCATCGAATTAAGCTTTGCTGCATTCAATTCCATCTATATATCATTCTTTTCTGTCAGTTTGATCCCGTGTTCATTTCTTGGTAATGTGTTCATATAATCCTACGTTGCAGGAAGAGGATGTTAATGTCGATTTCTTGGATCGTCAAATCGAAGGGACTATTTGAACAGCCTCTATTCACGTAGCGATATTCTCTCCAAATTATGCTCAATCAAATTGGTGTCTCAATGAACTCGTAGCTATGAGGTAACAGATCAACAATAATTCTGGTCTTCTACATCGATCTTCGGTGGACGCACGGCTGAGATCGAGTTTACGCTGGACATCTTGGCGTGCTCGAAAGGAAAAGAACATTTGATTCTCAACCACGATACTACCCCGACACCATAGAAGAATGGAGGAATGTTCTTTCTGCTTGGCGGACATAATCGGTTTCGAGCTGAAGGACAGGTAAGACCTTCTAACTCTCCCTATAAGTTTTGTACTTTTCTGGCTTGATAAGTATATCACAGATTACATATTTAGATGTTTCTCGTTAGTCGATTAACTGTGATTTGGATATTGTTAAGGGGCTCTTCACCCGACATTGGAGTGTGTAATACGTTTCATTTTCATATAATACCTTGCATTCTCATTCAATATAACCCCAACAATGGCTCCATGAATTACCGTTATTCTTAATTTAACTCTCCTCTACCATGCAATTTAATTACAATTTTCACTGTTACTGCTTATTAGATTTAATTTTATAAATTTCAAAACTAATTACAAGATTTGTAATATTAATAAGCTACATTTCAAATTATTGTTGTAATATATATAACAGCGATTTCAAATCTTGTAATTTAGATATTTGCTTAATTACAATTTTCACTGTGTTTACTTATTAGATTTAGTTTAATAAATTTCAAAACTAATTAGAAGATATGTAATATTAATAAGCTACATTTCAGATTATTGTTGTAATATATACACCAGCTATATCAAATCTTGTAATTCAGATATTTCCCTCTGCGGTATAGCTTAAATGTACTACCTATTAGATTTAGTTTTATAAATCTCAAGACTAATTACAAGATTTGTAATATTAATAAGTTACATTTCAGCGATATCAAATCTTGTAATTCAGATATTTGCCTCTGCAGTAGCTTAAATGTATAGATCTTTTTTAGAAATAAGCTCACATAACTTCAACTAAATATCTCTTTAACCTATAAATATACATACGGGATTTGATACGTGAGGACTTATAATCTCTCATCCACATGATGATGAAGCACCTGTAAGAGCCGTTCTTTAGCCTGGAAGAACATCTTCTCTTCATAATTCATTGTTATAATAGATGACATTTCTTTCAGCGTTTACGGATAGCATTTATGGATAATTTTGCTTCAACATTTGAAAAGCTGATCACTTGTTTCGAGGTCTTGTTTATAATTATTTTTCTCTTTATTTATACTTTTAAGGGCCCATTATACTTTCTTCACACATTTCATATCAATATTAGTCTCGTCACCCATAGCTAGGCAATTAAATTTTCTTCCTAAATGTAAACCCAAATAACACAAACGCTGAATGGTTAGTATAATGGTGATCAATTAGTTGAAACATAGGGCTATAGGTACATTGTCCTAATGCACCATCAGATTAGAGATACATGTTAACCATGAAGGTATTGGTGATAAGTAGATTGTTTTTGAAATTTTGTGTTTGGCCTACCCTAACCTGTTTTGCTCCAATGAAGAGGAAGCTCTTTGAGATTACATTTGAGAC
>APFE030479436.1:0-21040 GCA_000404065.3 Pinus taeda
CAAACCACTGAGATAGCAAATATAGATATGAGAGAGATTTTTAGGCTACATGGAATGCCTCGAGTAAATATCTCTAACCAGGATGTTAATTTTACCTCTGCTTTTTGGAAAGCATTATTCACAGGATTGGGCACCCAGATCCACTTTAGTACTGCCTATCAACCCTAGACAGATGGGCAGACCGAACGAGTCAATCAAGTGGTGGAAGGCAAGCTTCATATGTATGTAATACAACAAGCTAGAAAATGGGAGGAATATCTCCACCTAGTACAGTTTTCATATAATAATGGTTATCACGAGTCGTTTAAAATGAGTCCTTTTGAGGTACTTTATGGAAGGAAGTGTACGGTTCCAGCAAATTGGAAAACTATTGAGAATAAAATGATATTGGGACCAGACATGCTCGATGAAGTGAAAAAATAGTGAGCAAGCTCCGACAATGTTTGAAGGAAACATAGGATAGATAGATGGCATATGCTGATAGAAAGAGAACCTAAAGGGAATTCGACGTGGGGGATCATATATATGTATGAATTAAACCAAAAAGAAGGACTGTTAGGTGGGGAAAGTGTGCCAAGTTGGCTCCCCGATTCTATGGTCACTTCCAAATCCTAGAGAGGGTAGGACTGGTGGCATACAAATTCATACTCCCCAGTCATATTCTGATTCATGATGTGTTTCACATTTCTATTTTAAAAAAATATGTTATGATCTCCATCACATCATAGATTAGCAAGATGTTCACGTAAAGAGTAATTAAAAGTATATATAGATGTAAATCTCTTTCGATCATTAACATATATATATGTATGCCAAGTTCATGTTTATTGAAATTTTGGCAGCTTGAACCAGAAGGAGAATTCTCAGCAGAGCCCTTGTGTATACTCGATCAAAGAGAAGTAATGTTGCAGAGGCGAGTTATCATCAAAGTTAAAGTGAAATGGAAGCACTTTAGTCCAGAGGAAGGCACCTGGGAAGATAAGGATTTTATGCAGGAGGCATTTCCCGACCTGTTCTAAGAATAGATGGAGGAATAAACACCAGGGATGGTGTTTCACTCAAGGGGGGTGAGATGTGACACCCTTAGGTTCTGGAGTAATTATTGGTCATTTTACTATTATGGACAAACTAAATTGTTAAATAATTAGTTACTGTGATGGTTGAGATAGTAAATTAGTAACTTTGATAAAGTAATAAATACATTAAACAGTATCTCTAAGAGAGGTTTGGGAATTCACGGATAAACCACAGTAACTCTCTTTACCCCTGACAATTATCAGTTAGGAGCAGTTATCTCCTTGCCTCCTTTTTCCAAGAAAAGGAAAAAGGGTTTGAGAGGGAGGGAACAATTTTCCTGAAGCTGAATGATATTTGGTGGGAAGAAAGCCTCAGATATTATATTTCCTAGATAAAGAAGAGGGATTGTGGGCTGGACTAGGGGTTCTGAAACCAAAACAATCCAACACTGCTACCTTATAAATTGCTCTGAAGGAATTGAGGAGCTCGAGGGGAGAATTCTGGACATAATAGCCAACTTATCATTGGGAGGGTGGAGAGGTTTCACTTGTGGGTTGTTGACCTTCGACCTTAACAGGATTTAACAGATAAGTATCTAAAATGTGCATATAAATAATTGTTTTTCTTTGTGTAGTTTGAATGCAGTGAGAAAATATAAGGGCTACTTTTAATATAGTAGGTCCGAAATTTGACTATTTGAATGGAACTCTCTTCTTAGCGTTTAAAAAGAAAAAAGAAACAATAAGGAGAGCAATTCTAGCAGTACTTGCTGAAAGAAAATCATGTAGATAGTGTATGCAGATGAATTAATTGCTAAGGAAAGCAACTGATATTTCACATACTACTAGAAAAAGCAAAGGAAACAAGAGTGATGAATTCCATAAACATAATTTAAAAAACTGTGAATTGCACCCTAGAGGTTAGTTCTAGTATGAATGATGAATGCAACGTTCAAGTTTCCAATAACCCAGAAGTACTTGTAATAATGGAATTACCTTATTTAATGCATGAACTTATGGATACCAGATAGCAGCAATGCATGAAGAAAACTGCATGATCACATCCTAATGGAAAACAACTCACTAATAGAACAATCCACAAATTACATGGTAAAAGGTGAAAGGTAGTTGGACCGTTACTGGATTAGCTAGAGACCAAGTTGTTTCCAATGATCTCCTATGCAGTCCCATAATAGAGTTCAACTCCGTGGCCATTATGCATAAAAAAATTTAAGTAGAGAATCTCTTAATTAAAATTGAAATATAATACTATGCCCACAAGTGCTCAAAGTTAAACAAATGAACTTGCAAGATAACCAAATAACTGAACATTATGGAAATCATTTAGAAGCGCTTAAGTGCAAGACAAATAGAAAACAATCGAAAGCCTGTCATTCATGATATTAAGACTAGTATTGCTCAGTAATGCAACAAGAACTGTAAACATCTAGGGTTATAAAAACCATAAATATGTCATTAAACAGTATGCCAACCTAATATGTTCAGAATCCAAAATTAACAACAGAAATGATTTTGGGCCAACCAAGTTCGTATACAATAAAGTTTCATTTACACCAATAAGTGCATTCCCAAAAGTTTGAGTGTTAATCAGCTAGCTAATATGTGTACAAAGAAACAAACAACAAGAAATGAGAACTTCTTGCGAATGAAACCTAGAACAAACTAGCCACAGACGACATAAATCTTAGGCCTAGATGGTTGTAATTACAAGTTATATAAGGGTTTACAGACTCCAAATAGGAGATGGAGCATCCTAAGTGTAACCTCAGCCAATCAAACCATAACATGTATTTAACGAAAATGGAAGCCAACCTGGGCAGTTCGGAGACTAAATCGAGCTCGGTGGCTCTAAAACCTTTGTACTTATCAAATTTTGGACCATCGACCAATTTTTCTATAGCACAGAAATAAACTCTTGTTAGGTGTTGCCTGTGAGCAAATGAAAATTGAATATGTGATAGAGAAATGAATCAAGTAACCTGGATGTCTATTTACTTGAATTTGATGTGAAGAAATCAACTTCAAGGCATGAACAAACTCTCTGCAACCACGAAGATGCACATTTTGAGCTGTGGCAGCCATCATGTAGTAGGACGGCAACAAGTCAAGCAGAGGCAATAGGTAAAGAGGAAACCTTTGCCTTGATAACCACATGAAAAATGATTTTGATCAAGCCAACTATCGGGGGACACTGAGAAGCTCCATAGTAATGACATCAGAGGAAGGAAACGGAGGAAAATGACTTAGTTTTCAAGTTGCGGGAGGCAAGAACAAGGAAGGGTTGTAGAGCCTTTCCATCAGTGGTGTGTGAACACAAATGACCACCCTCAACCAATTCCTCGAAGGCAGTTACCCTAACCCTAACCCTAACCAAAGCCTCAATAACTGTCGAATCTCTCCCATCTTCAACAATCAAAGAATTGAATCCAAGAGACATGCGTTTTGGAGTGCATCTGGACAATAGGAGAAGCACTGTCGAGATTGACACACACTCCTAGGAAGACGAGAACCATATGAATGACATGTTGATAATTGAAAATTCATTATATCGAATATTGCACAGCAGATTGCATAGGACCGAAGTATATGCATACTACATGTCCCTTGTAAGGTTAAAATTAAAACAATCACCCATTAGACCTTTTCATCACACCATAGTTAAATAATGTGTTAATACTATTGCGAGGTATTAAAATAATATATATATATATTTGTATTATTTTGGATTGTATAGTGGCTGTTACATCAATATTATTTTTCAATATTTATATTGTTAATTTTTTATTTTTTAAAATTATGAAAGCTATTTTATCCTTAAAATTATAAGACCTATTAAAATTAAGTAAAATTACCTTAACATTATTATTTTTTTAAATCTCAATCTTGCTAACCGAACACATAAATTATTTTTGGAATGGCTAAGTTGAAAAAGAGTCATGGAGTTTAAAAAAAATAAATGGTAAATCTGAATATTACTAATGCAGCTCAAAACTTATTTGTTATAACAGAAATAACCAAAAAAAATGCTTTTTAAGATTATATATGACAAAACAAACCTATATTAAAAACAGTAAAAATATATATTTTTTAAATTATATATTTTCAATTTGTATTAACAAATTTATATGTGTAAAATCATAAAAATATGCATTTCTAAAATATATATGTCAAACATAAAATATAGCAGGAATTTATAACTTAGAAAATAAGAACAAAGACTAGCCTAGAAGGTAGTGGACGGTAGGGTAGCCTACTGAGGTAGTGGAAAACGGTAGGGGAGCCTACTCCTAATCACTCGGCCATCCTACTAGGAGAATACCATGATACCTAATATAGTAAAGGAAGAAAAGTTAGGTTTAGGTCCTAGAGGTCGTAATTGTCCCTTAGCATTTGGCACGTGGCACTTGCATAATGCTCCCTAGACGGTTTCATTTAGCGGCCTTCATGGGTCGTGGAGTAAACGCACAATGGGAGCCACTTGAGGGAAGCTCACCCCACATTGACATGTAGTGCATCACAGCCAAACGTCGGTCGGATGAGATTGCGGCATAACGAGGAAAGTTCACAGCATAGAGTGCAAAGGGAGGGTCAAGGACTGGCCCATCTGTGGCGACGTTGAACCTGTTGGAATTTAATTCCAACTACATCACATTAATGCAAAACAAAATCTGATCTTTAGCAATTAATTTCAGATTGTTCGGTGCCGCAAAGTTCCCTGATATTTTTTAAGGAATTAAAACCCCTGCAGACAGCCGTCTTATTTTTGCTGTAAAACTCATCACCGCCTCACCACCTCTTCTGCAATAAATACAAAGATAAAGATCAGCAGATATTTACTTAGTTTATTTTTTAAATCAGATATTTGTTTTCCTATAAATATGAACGCACAACAGTTCTGTAAAACCCCCCAAAGATTAATCAAGCAGAAAAGAACAGCAGTTCTGTTTCTCTGAGAGAGCGGCAACAGTGTTTTAATCTCTCTGCAACACAGCACAGCAGTGCTGAAATATAATTTTTGTGGTTTCTGAGAAAGAATGTGCAGCAGCATAACTCACATGAATGAAGTTCTATGCACAGCAGTGCTGAGATAGAGTTGCTGTAATACAGTGCTGAGACAGAGTGACTAGACAGCAGTGCAGACACAACAGTGTCAATTTGCAAGTATACACAGATTGAAGTGCCTCTGAAGCAGGCATGTTGAAATCCCTCTGTTAAGAGGTAGACGTTATTTGTGTGGAACAGAAGCGTTCCTTGGTGAATCCCTCTGTTAGGAGGAAGATGCTTTTAAGCATAGATTTGTGGAACTGAAGTGTTTCTGCTGTTATCCCTTTGTCAAGAGGAAGATGAATTTGTATCAGCTTGTTTACTGTTTATGAATACAAGTTAATTATGTGTTGCTGTTACACCACTTGCACGTTGCTGTTACACCAGTTTTTAGTGTTGCTGAGTATTGCTCTGTTAAGAGTTTTATTTTAATTATCAGAAGTTTTTCCTGTTGCTGCAACACCAGAATTACGTTGCTGAAACACCAGTTTCAGCAAAGCAATTACGTTGCTGAAACACCAGTTTCAGCAAAGCAATTACGTTGCTGAAACACCTGTTTCAGCAAAGCGATTTTTTTTCTGTTTTTGCTGTGTCAAAAACAGAGCATTGTTCTGTTCTGTTCTTTTGTTTTGGAATTATCAGAAATTCCCAACCACAGAGTATTACTCTCTGTTCATATTTTGTTTGTTTCAGAATTTATCAGAAAATTCACAACAGTGGTAACAGAGGATTTTTCCATTGTATTTTGTTTGGAATGCCCAGAAACTCCAACATGGTATCAGAGCTAGTCCAGGCTCTTTGAAGTGTCAAAGAAGCTGAAGGAAAGACCCTTTTTGCAACAACAGTAAAGCTTCTCCAGCTGTGTGAAGTTTTAGCCAAAGGGATTCAGGTATTTCTCAAGTTTTTGAGTTGCTGTTGAAGAAACAGTGAGTCATTTTAAAAACACAATCAGGTATTTTAAAAATAGTTAAGAATGGCAAGGTCAAAGAAGAAGGTGTCCAAATCTCCTAAGGTTGTGTCTCCCTCTTCTATTAAAATAGAAGACAATCTATTTCAAAGCATTCTATTTGAGGCTTCAAAGTTTGATGGGAACTTTCATATATGGGAAATAAAAATGAGGACTTTCTTAAAGTCTCAAGGGATTGAAATTTGGGAGTTAGTGATTGATGATAGCAAAATGGATGGAGAATCCAAGGAGTACAATGCAAAAGCAGCAAAGACAATCTTGGATGGGCTGCTTGACTCTGTAAAGAAGAATCTAGGAAAATATTCATCAGCAAAGGATACATGGGATAGACTTCATAACCTTCACTCAAAGGGAGCACTGACCATGACCATGAATGAAGAAGAAAATTCTGAACCCATCATAGAAGCTGAAAATGAAAAGGTTGACCTCATCAAGCTTCAAGTGCAAGAAAGGGATGAAGAGCTTGCCAAGCTTAAGAAGGAACTTGATGAAAGCAAAAGGAAGCATCATGAAGAAGTCATATCCATGACAAATCAGTTGAATAAAGCAAGGAAGCAGGAAGATCTCTTGTTAAGTCAACTTGAACAAAGGCACAAGAGAGTGAACAAACTTGTAGAAGAGATTGGACAGTACAAGGAAGAGGCATCCTCCCTTAAGTCTGGGTCACAAGAAGCCAAGAAGCAGGCACAAGAAGCTGAGAAGAAAATGAAGAGCAGTCAAGCTAAGAATGAAGAAATCTCCAAAATGAAGTCAGATATCATCTCCCTTAAAATAGTAGCGGCTGAAGCTACTCGTAGCAAGGAAGAAACTGAGGAACAACTTGCAAAGAAGAATGATGAGTGTGAAAGATTGGAAGAAGAGATTGTCCTCCTCAGGAAGAAGGTTGAAGGGATGAACAAGATCATGAAGAGCTCTCAAGCTTTGGATGACATGCTCAGCTATCACAGATCTCCATCTGATAAATCAGGACTTGGGTATGTAGGTGAATCCTCAAAAAGGGATGAAAATTCTTTAAGCAAAGGAGATGTGAAGAAGCTAGAAAGAAATGGTGATGCTCTTAGTTCCAGCAAAGGCAAGGTGAAAAATGAAGGCTGCAATAGAAGAAATCCTGCTCCAAGTAGAAAACCAGCTCCAAGAAGAAATGTAGCTGATGGCAAAAAGGCAAGAGGCAATGGTGATCATCAAAGGATCTCAAGGTAACAAGGCTTCAGAAGTACATCGAGGAAACCTCCATCTCCCAGGTACCAAAATTCATTTTTTGGTTATTGTTATTCTTGCTCAAACTTTGGTCATATGGCGAAAGACTGTAGAACATTTCATGGAGATAGATGTTGTGGTCCCCGACAATCTCCAAGAAATAATTTCACAAGAAGAAATCATTAATTTTTATTCATGAACAATGTTGAATGTTTTAAGTGTCATAACATTGGGCATATGGCACAAGATTGTAACTTGACATGGGCTCTTACACAAGCTAGACCCATGCAAAAGAAGAAAGTTACACAAGTATGGAGAAGGAAGGAAAGGCAATCTGAAAATCCCTTGAACTCCCCAGTGGATCTAAATTTGTTTTGAGAAGAATCTGCCAAAAGAAGACAAGCACACATTAAAGGGGAGCTTGTAATTTTTGTTGCTGAACTGTCTTAACAGTCACTCTTTGATGAAGACCTTTTATAAGGGAAAAATATGAAGTAAAATCTGCCATAAAAGCAGAGAAGAAAAAGAGGGCAGCGCTCCATGTGTAAAGTGCAGCAGCGACAATAAGAGAAAGTATGCAAAGCATGGAGACCCTCACAGCAGTGGGAAGATAGAACATAAAACAACAGTTTTTGAATTTTTGTTATGGAGCACATGCATTGAAATGCATAGCAATGGAAGGTAGTTTCCTTCTATGTAATGTGAGAGAACATACTCACAGCAGAGTGAGTACAATACCCAGCAGTTGAAATTAAGGGGGAGTGTTGGAATTTAATTCCAACTGCATCACATTAATGCAGAACAAAATCTGATCTTCAGTAATTAATTTCAGATTGTTCGGTGCCGCAAAGTTCCCTGATATTTTTTCAGGAATTAAAACCTCTGCAGACAGCCGTCTTATTTTTGTTGTAAAACTCATCACCGCCTCACCACCTCTTCTGCAATAAATACAAAGATAAAGATCAGCAGATTTTTACTTAGTTTATTGTTTAAATCAGATATTTGTTTTCCTATAAATATGAATGCACAACAGCTCTGTAAAACCCCCCAAAGATTAATCAAGCAGAAAAGAACAACAGTTCTGTTTCTCTGAGAGAGCGGCAACAGTGTTTTAATCTCTCTGCAACACAGCACAGCAGTGATGAAATATAATTTCTATGGTTTTTGAGAAAGAATTTGCAGCAGCATAGCTCACATGAATGAAGTTCTATGCACAGCAGTGTTGAGATAGAGTTGTTGTAATACAGTGCTGAGACAGAGTGACTAGACAACAGTGCAGACACAACAGTGTCAATTTGCAAGTATACACAGATTGAAGTGCCTCTGAAGCAGGCATGTTGAAATCCCTCTGTTAAGAAGTAGATGTTATTTGTGTGGAACAGAAGCGTTCCTTGGTGAATCCCTCTGTTAGGAGGAAGATGCTCTTAAGCATAGATTTGTGGAACTGAAGTGTTTCTGTTGTTATCCCTTTGTCAAGAGGAAGATGAATTTGTATCAGCGTGTTTACTGTTTATGAATACAAGTTAATTATGTGTTGCTGTTACACCACTTGCACGTTGCTGTTACACCAGTTTTTAGTGTTGTTGAGTATTGCTCTGTTAAGAGTTTTATTTTAATTATCAGAAGTTTTTCCTGTTGCTGCAACACCAGAATTACGTTGCTGAAACACCAGTTTCAGCAAAGCAATTACGTTGCTGAAACACCTGTTTCAGCAAAGCGAATTCTTTTCTGTTTTTGCTGTGTCAAAAACAGAGCATTGTTCTGTTCTGTTCTTTTGTTTTGGAATTATCAGAAATTCCCAACCACAGAGCATTCTTTTGTTTTGGAATTATCAGAAATTCCCAACCACAGAGTATTACTCTCTGTTCATATTTTGTTTGTTTCGGAATTTATCAGAAAATTCACAACAGTGGTAACAGAGGATTTTTCCACTGTATTTTGTTTGGAATGCCGAAAAACTCCAACAGAACCGAAAGGTTGAGAAAATGCTTAAAAACTGTGAGAAATAAATGGAGTGGAGTATTCCACCCAAACATATATTTAAATATATAAACATAAATGGAGTGGAGATTCCATTCCTTTTAAATATATATTTAATATATATTTCCTTTAATGTACACAATAAATATGCAATGATCTTAACTTGATACGTAATTGGAATTCTTCAATTTCTAACTTTAAATTCCATACCCACATAGGTAAAAAAGACAATTCCAATTTCTTTAAAACGTATGTAACTTTAAATTCCATACGCACACAGTTAAAAAAGTATTTACCATTTCCTTTAAGTAGAAATATACAAGTATCTTTAGTTGGCTTCCTTTCAATATTTCGGGACAGTTAGATAAATTAATTTATAATTAATACTAGTGTTGATTTGAAAAATGTATTTTAAATTCCATACATATAACTTAAAAATGTATTTACCATTTTTTTTACTAATGTACAAGTTATTTATATTTATTTATAGTTGGCTTCAGTTAGATAAATTAATTTATGACTAGTGTTGATTTGAGAAATGTATTGTTGGGAGAATATTGACTTATTTTCAAAATACTAGAATATATATATATATATATATATATGTGAGATTACAGTATCTTGACGAACTTTCGGTTTATAGTAAAATAAAATTTATAAATTTATATGTTTCATTTGCAATCAATATTAGGATGCTGACATTAACATTTCCCAATTTTCAATATAACCAAGAGTTAGAGGACTGTCTCGGAACAAATGTTTTATGTGCCTTGGTAGTCTTAATCATTATTAGTTTTTTATTTAAATTAAAGATTATATGAGTTATACTTAGATCAATTAAGTAATATGTTAGTTGGATTTATATTAGATAGTGATGAAAATGTTTTTATATTCTAGATTTAAAATTTAAAAACAAAGTGTTGATTTATAAATCTTCCAATTTTCTAAATAAACAAAATAATTATTTTATTTTATTATTAGTTTTTAATTTAATTTATTATTAGTTTTTAAATGGCTCATAAAAACGGGGGCCGTAATGTAGCTAATCCAAATAGATCCATCAATGAAGAACAACAATCGAAGTTTGCTTTGCTGACTTATTTGTAAACCGTGAGAATATTTTATGGATGAGTATACACACTCTTTTGTTGTTATATCTACTTTCTTCAATCTCTAAACTTTATTAACATCAATATAGTTTAGGTGTAGGATCTCCATGCAATGATTTACATAACGTTATGGTTGTGTCACAATTGATTCCTAGAGCCGATTCCTCCACTTCTGGGGCTGCGTTATTTTTTGATACATCCATGCCAAAATCTCACTCAGGTATGGGCTATGCTACTCACCGCCTTTGTTTCTGTCTATCTTTATCCTAATTTAGAATACGGCTAAGAATAAAAATGAAATTAAAATATTAATAAGTCAAAGGTAATTGAATAAATAACCTCTAAAAATGTATTAGTTATTCTATTTTTAACCTATTAAAATATTTTACTTAGGTTAATAAATTATTAAATCCAACTTTTATAATTATTTAATGATTATTAAACAGGGTTTATAAAATAGAAGATATTCTCAAATTTTAATTATTATATTAAAATACCTATTCCTTATTAATTTAATCAAACGAATTGCTAGGATGAGGTATATTATTAATTATTTTGATAGGAAAATTATTAGTTTAAAACTAAAATTATATTTTTTCAAACGATAAATCAAACTTAAGTAATTTTTAAAAAACTTCAAAAACTTTACAAACAAAAAAATATAAATTAAAAAAAAAAATAAACTTCACAAAAAAACATTTTATTATGGGTTTTTATATTTTTCATAAAAACGAGGGCGTAACATAGCTAATGCAAATATACCTATAAATGAAAATTGACAATCTAACTTTGCTGTGTTAAGTGATTATTAAAGCATGAGAAGATTTTAGGGAAGATAAGAATAAATGGACGATTATACACGCGCACTTTGTTGTGATAGGTACGCTCTTTGGAAGAGGAGAATAGTGAACTTCTTACCAAGGTACTACTTTCCTCAATCTCTAAACTCTATTAACATCAATATAGTTTTAGGTGTAAGATCTCCATACGATGATTTACATAACGTTATGGTTGTGTCACAGTTGATTACTAGAGCCGATTCCTCCACTTCTGGGGCAGCATTATTTGTTGATGCATCCCTGCCAAAATCTCACTCAAATATGGTATATGCTACTCACCGCCTTTGTTTTTGTCTATCTTTATCTTATTTTAGAATTAATTTGAGAGATATATTTACCTGTCCTTGTGACAGCAGCGAAGATGGCGACAACTCCTGCAGCGAGCCACAGTAACCGAATCTCTTGTTCCCGATCTATCCACTATTTATTGCTGCAGTTCCACCGATTATAGCAATAAAATAAATCGTGGTTTTATTGCTGCAGTTCCACCGATTATAGCAATAAAATAAATCGTGGTTTTATTGCTGCAGTTCCACCGATTACAGCAATAAAATAAATCGTGGTTTGAGACGATAACATATATATTCAGTGACGTTTTATAGCTCTTCTGTAGCTCACTTACCACTTCCAAACCTTTTAGCCTCTACGCAAAAACCATATGGCCGAAACGCACAACCAAGTCGACTTTTATACGTCAATATAATAAATTAATTAATATTAAGTTTTTGTTTCTTGTAGTATTGAAAACTATATCAGATAAAATTAATATCAGCCTATGTTGCTCTTGTACCACCTCCAAACTTTCGAACACATATATTCTTCCATGCGAAAATTATTTGACATGAATGCAGAACCAGGCTGCCTTTTTGATGTGAATATAATTAATTTCTTGAATATTAAGCTTTTGTTTCATGTACTATTCACAATTATACTTTGATACGTTCGATATTAGCATCTGTTTTAGTTTAAAGTAGGATTTATGAAGTGGAAAAGAGATGTACAGATTAGAATCAAAGTTAACTATATTTAAAAAATAAAAAATAAAGTAAAATTTATAATTTTTATTTTTATGAGAGATTTTTCGGCTTAAATCACATAAAATTTCATTTGTCGACGCGTTTCCTACCAATTAGTGTGGTTCATCGTTAGGACAAGTTGAAGAAACAGATCCAGCTAAGCATTGGTTCATCGTGAGGACAATTCTTAGCTGGATCTGTTTCTTCAACTTGTGCTGACGATGAAACACACTAGTTGGTTCGAAACGCAATCGACAAATGAAATTTTATGTGATTTACACCAGAATCTCTCATAAATTTGAAAATGGAATCACAGAAGCCATCATTCTACAATTATAATTTTTATAAAAAAATTTTTCAATTTAATCACTTTGAAGATATTATATTTTTTATTTATAATTAATGTATTATTTTGATCATAACTAACGTTGTTGGTTATATCTATGTGTATTTTTTATATATTTTATATTAAAATTATTGTTCATTTTATAATTAGCAATTACTTCTATTTGGCTAAGAGCTTGTTTTTTTAGGACTTAAGGAAACAGGTTAACGGCCCAAGACGCACAAGCATATGGCAAGAGTGAAAGTGCATATGGCAGGAGTGAAAGTTTGTCCCTTTATTGTCCACAGAGTTGATTTTCCTTGAATAAGGGTGATGAACCTGCCTACATTTGTGTTAGCAGCTAGAGATGGTTATCTTCATTGGAGCTAGAGATGGTTTGCTTTAACAGCTAGAGATGGTTGTCTTCAAGCTAGAGATGGTTGTCCTCACTGCTGGTTTGACAACTGAGTTATGATAGATTTTCGTTGTCTTCATTGGAGCTAGAGATGGTTGTCCTCATTGCTGGTTTGACAACTAAGTTATGATAGGTTTTCCCACCTGTAAAAAAAAAAAAGCATTCACTTACCAAATGAATTCTTCACTTTTTTCAGTTCAGAGTGAAAAGTTTTAAAGATAGTGTTTTAAGTATCATATGTTTTTTTAATAATAATGGATAATAGTTACTATATTAAAAGATATCGAAGTGAAGTTTAGCCTAGATATATGTTTTACATAAGCAAGATGAAACCAATGGACATGGTTGGAATGAAGTATGTGGCAATGACTATATACATTAATTTTGAACAAAATTCTACAATTTATATAATATTCTACTTGTACATTTTCTAATAATAACCTAACAAAAACTAAAATTTGCAAAGAATCCAACCCTTTTACCCCTCTTAAAAAACAAGAACATGCCTATCTTTAAGATAGGGGAACATATCCCCTTTTTACCATACCACCAAAATTCACAAAATTTAGCATATAATTAGTCTTGAAATTATTTGATCTAAAAACATAAAACATTTCTTCTTTACAATAAACTAATACAACTAATAAATACTCTCTAAACCCTAACACAACTTTCTATATAAGAAAAAGATCCTAAATATAGATATTGAATTATATTGAATAAATCATAGAAAACAATTAACTCTTAAATTCCCAAATTCACCATCACCGAAACGCTCCTTCTTCCCTTTTGAGTATTACTTGTCAATGCACTTTGACTCAATATCTTTAAAATTATTTAATCAATTTTAAAATATGATAATTAATATTTTTATTAATTTTTTTATATAATTAATTAATTAATTTTTTAATTTCTTTAAAACTATATAAATAGCTTTTATATAAAAAAAAAAAAAAAAAAAAAAAAAAAAAAAAAAAAAAAAAAAAAAAACAAAAAAACAACTTAATTCATCATAAGCATACTATATATTTAATTTATCATAAGTATTCTCTTATTATTTTTTATGTATATAAATAAATAAATAATTATAAATGATGGTTCTTTATTATTTAAAAATTATATATATTAGATAAACTTTTTTCAAAAAACCTAATCAATATTTAAAATAAGGATTATTAATTCCTATATTTTTATTATGAAAAAATATTTAATATTTAATTAAATACTTTTAATTTTTAAATAAAATTTTAAGGATTGATTTATTTAGGTTTATATCAAAATTAAAAATTTCAAAGATTGATTTATTTATGTTTATATGAAAGGATTTCAGTTTGAGTGATTTAGTGAGCTATTTGTTTTTCTAGCTAGTGTTTAGGTTCAAGTCTCTTAAAACATGTTGTAATGACAAAAAAATGAAAAGGGAAATTATTTTATCTATACATTTCACCATGATAAAATGTGTCACTTGTTTTTTATAAACTAGCCTAGATCTATCTTAACTATGGAATTACCAAGCTTCTAGATAGATCAAAACTCTTTTCACTCTCAAAGAGGTTTGCATATCAAGAAAATTGATCCCTCACTCTAAAAGATGTTTCCTTTGAATGCTTGGTACACTAGTCGTTACGATGGATCTAGGCTTGTTTGATTCTCCCTTAAAATATACTATATTCCATATGAATACCATATATTCTCAATACCATGAAACATTTTCTTTTTATTTTTATAATTATTTTATTTTCATTGTTTATTTTCCTTTTTATTTTTTATTTAAATCAATTAATGTTTTATTTAATTTAATTTATTTTCTTAATTTTTATGTAACTTGGTTTACTCAATTTCCCCCTTATTATTTTACTTTTAGAGTTATTTTTTTTTATTTTTTATATGTTATTTTTATTTTTATTTAGATTACATTAAAGTTTCTTTTTAATTTAATTTTTATTTTCATATAATTTGGATTAGTCAATTTTCCCCTCTAAATAGACTATATTCCATATGAAGACCATGCGACAATACCATGGATTCTCAAAACACATACCAAAGGACAAATTAACTAGCATTTTGTAACTAAAATATGGTATTTTTAAATATTACATTTTTAGTTTGTGGGCCCTGGATAGATGGTGATCCAGTGTTCTATTAAAACAATGATTAATGTGAAGTTACAGGTTTACCAAATTTACCAAAATATTAGTATTAAAATTAAAATTTTTATTTTTTAAAGATGAAAGTTAGATTTGAAATTACTTTGCCAAAATTATATAGTTCTTTTCTTTGTCATTGGCCACCCTGCTGGGAAACCAACTTAATAACACGTGTTTAGTTTCGTGATATTGTACTTGCTTTTATTAACTAATTTTCCTGTCAAAAAGAACTGAAAATTAAGGTTAAAGCTAGATTAAAAACTATATGGCTCTTACTTTGCCAAAAAGATATATAGTGTGTTTTTTTGTGGTCGGCCGCATTATTGGGAAACCAACCTAATAATACACATGTTTACTTTCTTTTCTTAACTAATTTGTCTACCAAAGAGAACTGAAAACTAAGGATAAAGCCACTACATTGTAAAGAGAACTGAAAACTAAGGATAAAGCCACTACATTGTTGATTATAAAGGCAATTGTCTTTAGTGAGACTTTTTGGAGGCTTTTCCGGTGGGTTTTTCCAGTCAAATTTCTATAGAATCCGACAATAATTTATTGAAATCGCAAGTTTGATAGGTAATTTCTGCACAATCAAAGCGTCCTAGAGGTTTTTCAGGCTGCTGAATTCAAATATGCAGTTAAAAAACCATTTTAAATAATACAAATCAAGATTTAACCTCAGTTTTTTCCACCGGATTCCGTCACCAGAATCTCCAAAAGGTCGCACTAAAGACAACTCCATTACAAAGTATATGGCTCTTCTTAGATAGGCCATTCAGAATACAACAAAAAATGTATGGTTATTATCTGATAGAACTATGTGGTAAAATATGCAATAAGCTTCTTCACTGTCCGGATGTCGTGAGCCATCGAGGAGTTGGTAAGCTCAGAGTGGCCTACCGTTAGGCTATCGTTGCAAATTTTGCAGCCAAAAACAGCTTTCCTGTATCTGGTCAATGTCTTGAGTTGAACTTGGTCATGAAAACGTTGCGTCCCTACCTCCGTCCCTAGAAGAACACTGGTTGGACTCCAATTTTCTTGAGGGTTTAGGTGAAAAATCAACAGGAGTTAACGTCTAGAAATTTGGAGTCAATTGATTTGAGTTTTCATTTGGCAAAGTGAACCCTCCACTGGTTGAGCTTCTATGTGTTGTAGGGTGGATAGAGCAATGCCTTTTATGTTAGGAAAAAAAATTAAGGGGTAGAGGGGAGGAGTCTCATTTAGAAATTCTGTTGCGGCAAATTCAACTCGCTCAGAAATAGGTTGTGGTGATGATATCGCAACCACACAGGGACTTAATCAAAAAATATGCACATTAAAACAAAAAGTGTTGTGGTAAATCTATTCGTTAAATATTAATACCATAATGCAACTAGCCACACTTTATATTATATGTCAAAATATAAGGAAATATAAATGGAGGGTTCAGCTCCAATGAAATCGCATCACAGGGTTGTGTAGTAAATATCTGTAAAACTTGGTGGTTTTCATGCAACCACCAATATTTCCTCCACTATTTTCTCCTCACTACTTCACAGACTCTCTAACTTGCCCAGCATATAGAATACATAATGACTTTTACATCCATATTTATGTCAACATACAAATTTGGCATTAATACATGACAAAGAAAATAATTAATACGCAACATGGTCAATTTTACTGGTTTTGTGAACTTGTAGGTGTTGCGGAGTATGGGCAACATTCGCAGAGTGAATGCATGCCCATACTTATTTACTAAACTTCATTAAATGCCTTAAACTCTCTTCTCTTTTGCAGAATGGTCAACGATGTACTCCTTATTTGACTTCAGTCCTCTCACCTACAAACAAAATCACAACTGTGTAGTGGTTGACTGGGCAAGAATGGTCTTTGTAAGTGTGTTTAGGGAGGTGGTTGGGACTATTGTTTCCAACACTCGCCCTTAATTACAACTGCCATGATTGACAATTCCGAAACAATCTTTGAGATAAACAAAACTTTCCTGTGACGTGCAGTGCTGCAGCACAATTTTATCATTGTTAAGCAATTCTCTTATAAAATGATATTTAGCATCAATATGCTTGGTCCTCTTGTGAAAAACAGAATTCTTTGACAATGCAATTGCAGATGTGTTGTCTCAGAAAATAGTTTTCGTTCTCTCTTAGTCATGGCAAAAATCCCTCCACATCCTTCTCATCCAAACTACCTGACACGCTGTGGTTGTTGCGACGACATATTCAGATTCTGATGTTGACAATGAAACTATCTACTGCTTCTTGGAATGAAACAACTCAGGAATCCAAATGATAAACATATCTTGATGTGCTCTTTTTGTCATCGACACTCCCTACCTAATCATTGTTAGTGTAACCAACCAACCTAAAATCACTTGTTGCAGTGTACACAATTCTATATTGTTTTGTCCCATTGACATAGCTTAGAATCCTTTTCGCTTCTTTCCAATGTGTTTCCTTGGGTGTTTCCATGAACCTCAACACCAAACTCACTGCATACATTATATCCGGCCTAGTGGCAGTCAAATGCATCAAGCTTCCTATAATGCTTTTGTATAGTGTCGAATTGACATTGTTGTTGCAATCTTCTTTGCTTAACTTCAACCCCATGACAATTGGAATTGGTGCGGGCTTGCTGTTTTACATTTTAAACCTCTCCAAAATGTTTGCCACATACTTTTCTTGAGAGATAAAAATGCCATTTTATGTTTGCTTCACTTTTATGGCCAAAAAATACGTTAACAACCCTAAGTGAGTCACTTCAAATTCATTCTTCATAACTTTCTTGAAATCAACAATCAGGAAACTATCACTACCTATAAAAATTAAATCATATACATAGAAGATGACAATAAGAATCTTAACATCGCTCTCTTTGATGTAGAGGGTAGTCTCTTCATCACATTTGTCAAAACCATTGTCCAACAAGTAAGCATCTATCCTGCTGTACCATGCATGAGGTCCTTGCTTTAGCCCATAAATATCTTTCCTCAACTAATACACTTTGTCTTCTTTGGCTTCTATCTCATAACCAAGTGGTTGTGCAACGTACACTTCTTCATTCAGCACTCCATTCAAGAATGGTGAATTAACTTCCATTGATACACTTTCCATTTATGTTGCGTGACAATCACCACAACTGTATGCCTTGTCTCCATCCTCGGGACTGGCACAAACGTCTCTGAATAATTTCTTCCATGCTACTACTTGTATCCTTTGATAACTAGCCTTGCTTTGTGCCTTTCAATCTTTCCCTCAATGTTTCTTTTGGTCTTATAGACCCACTTCACTCCATTGACTTTCTTTTCATTATGGCAAGTCTGCTAACTCCCATGTGCCATTATTTTCTATTGCTTCTATTTCTTCCTCCATTTCCGCAACCTATTTTTATTCTTTGACTACATCTTCAAAATGGATTGGGTCATCTACATGACAAAATAATGCGAATACAAAATTCAGACCAGCGCTACTATCTACTTCATCTTTCTCATAAATTTCATTTAAATTTCTAAATTTTGGTCTCCTTGTGCTTGTTGAAGATGGGCTTGACATGTCACTTGGTGTTGCGCTTTTCGGTGTGCTTGTAGAAGCACTTGTTTGACTGTGTGACATTGTCCTATTATTTGTTGATGCTGTTCCTTGCTACCTGCTTTGTTGTGCTTGAATATGAGCAAAGGGAGTCACTGTTGAGGAACTGATTGCTACTATAAATTCCTCTTCGTCCTCATGTGGTATACATGCTTTGAAATACTTTCTCTTCTATGAACTGCACATATCTGTTGATTATGACCTTCTTGGTTAATAGATTGTAGAGTTTGTATGCTTTGGATTCATCACTGTATCCAAAAAATATGCATTTCTCCCCTTGTTGTCCAATTTATTTCTTAGCTCATTGGGGACATGTGCATATGACACACATCCAAAGACTCTCATGTGTGTGACACTATGCTTTCTTCCACTCCATGCCTCATCATGAACTATGTTCTGGATGCTTTTGGTTGGACATCTATTGAAGGTATATGCTGCACAAGTGACAACTTCAACCCAATAATCGTTTGGCAAATGTTTTTCCTTTAACATACTCCTTTCCATTTCCATAATGGTCCTATTCTTCATTTCTGCTACACCATTTTGCTGAGGTGTATACCTTGTTGTAAATTGCTTGTGAATTCCATGCTCCCTGCAAAATCAAAGGAAATCATTTGAAATGTATTCACCACCTCTGTCAGTCCTAAGGCATTTGATGTGGTATCCACTTTGCTTCTCAACAAGAGCCTTGTATTGGCAAAAATGCTCAAACACTTCACTTTTATGTTTTAGGAGATAGACCCATATCTTCCTTGTGTAGTCATCTATGAAGGTCAATACATAGTGGCTGCCACCAATTCATGGTGGCTGCATTGGTCCACATAAATCTAAGTGGGCAATCTCCAAAGGTGCCTTTGTCCTTATTGACTTTCCTGCTTGAAATGTCTCTCTATGTTGCTTGCCTATTATGAATCCAACTCACAAAAAGATAGAAAAGAAAGATAAATGCCTTAGAATTTAGCCTCTTCGATGGGGCAACCTCCTTTAAATTACACAAATGAAGAATTCTTGGATGATTCAAATGACAAGACCTCCTTTCTATATATAGGAGTGTAAGGGTCATAATATAATCATAGCCGACATAATAATAATAATGTAGGGCACAACAATAACAATACTGGGACTACATGGGCACAACAGTATAAGAATGGGGTTGTACTAATAACAATAAGGGGTTACACTAGTAGTATAGGGACCTAACATGCCCCTCTCCTTAAAAAATTGTTGTCCTCAATGCGTGAGTAGTTCTAGATGATTTTGTATAAAATTCTAATCCTCCCATCTGGAATCTTGAGTGGGTACGTTCTTCCACTTGATGAGATACTATGAAATTGATCGATTTCATAGCTGTCAATTTCTTGTTTCTGTGACTGCTTCAGGTTCCAATATGATTTTTCCTTTCTCGTCAAGTTCTGGCAATATTACTTGAACTGGGATCTTCTGCAGCTTTTGAATGAGTGGCCACACTTCTTCATCATCCTTCCATTCATCCATTGCTTCATTTATCCAATCTGGTTGGATAATAGAAATATCACAAAACAATGTTTCCACATCCTCATCCTTTCTTGAGAGTGCATTTGTAACAACATTTTGCTTCCCTTTTTTGTAGATGATTTCAAAGTCATAACCCAACATATTTGTGACCCATTTGTTCTATTCTTTTGAGGATAATCTTTGTTCTAAAAAGTATTTAAGACTATCATGATCCGTTTTTACCTTGAAGTGGCTTCTCATTAGGCAAGGTCGTCATTTCTTAAGTGCATGTAGTATTGTCAACATTTCTTTCTCATAAATAACTTGCTTAAGGGAAATTCATTTGTATGGATGTAGTCGTAAAAATACCCAATTTCCTACATCAAAACTTCCTTCACTATGATGTTCACATGCATGTTGTTTAATTCAATGCTGCACCAAAGTGGCATTATCGTTTAAAAGTTGGAGAACTTGGTATTGATGCTTGATGTGATCTTTCATTGCTTGAACCTTTTTATTCTTGATATGTCCTTCTATCTTGAGAGTTTGAGGAGTGGTAAATTTTTCCAATGCATTACAAGATATGGACGGATTCACTTCTTGATGCTCGATGTGATCTTTCACTTCTTGAACAATTTTCTTTTTGATATGTCCTTCTATCTTGAGAGTTTGAGGAGTGGTAATTATTTCCAATGCTTCACAAGATATGGTCGGATTCATTACTTCTCTCTCTAGATTTGGTTCTTGGTGTATATCCTCTTCTTTTGACATTTTTCAATCATTTTCTTCCTCCTCTTCAAAATCAACGCAAAAAAATTTCTTCTCAACACACTTCTGGCCTTTAATGTATTTGTTATCACAATTGTAACAAAGTCCTTTTTCTCTTTTTTCTTCAAATTGTTGTGGT
>APFE030479437.1:0-58804 GCA_000404065.3 Pinus taeda
AAATTTCTTGTTTTAGAATAGAGAATAAGGTCTGTCCAAACAGTTCAAGTTTGGCAGATCGCTAGATAGGTAGAGAAGCAAAGGGCCCAACTGCTCAATCTGAGCCCTTGGAAGAGATAAGGATAGATTTAGATAGGAGGGCAGCCAAAAGAAAAGAGGAAATCAGGGTTTGCTAGTTCAAGTGCACCCAATCAAAATGAAGAAAAAATGTTAGGAATTGTAGCATGGGTAAGTAGATTGAAGTTGCAGAAACAGGTCTATCAGCAGTGTCATCTTTTTGAATATGATCTATTTTCATGGATATCTCAAATGCCATGGCAAAGGTATGATGATAGATCAGATGTTGCATGCCTAACTCCCCTTCTCTCCCCTCACAATAATCATTCACTAACATCCCTTAAAGAGATTGGGATTTGCTCAAACTCTTAACTTCACTCCATTTCCATACTTCATGTTTACTTAAAAGCTCCAAGCCACATTTCTTGTGTAAAGTTTTATTTCTCCCCACACCCAAGTCTAGGTGATTCAATTTCATGCACCCAACACTTCCCCTCATATTCATATTAACATGTTAACTCTATTATATAAAACTCCCACTTTCCCCTCCCCTATTGTACATAAAAAACCCAAAAAATGTATAATATCCCCACCCCTTGCAACTTTAGCCATATGGCAAAGTTTTGGGAATTATAGCGTTTACCAGAAACATTATAATAACCCTCTGCGTCTTTGGAATTTATTTAAACACTCGTTTAAATAAATAGCCACACCTAACCTGCCCACATAAACCATACAAACCCTCTTAACCAAAGTATTGACCCGCATGTATTTGGAAAAATGTTAAAATATCAGCGCGGGTCCCTTTCTTTTTAAACCTCCTCCATCTATGCCTCCCATCAACCATTGGATCACACCCTCCAGATCCAACGGCTCCCTTCGATATCAGAGCCGCTCCCACGTCCGTTGGTTAGCTCCCGATGGAAAGCAGTTTTCTCACCGTACCTCGGGACACGTGTCACCTTTTTATTGCATCGGGCCCGTTTTGACGCAAACCGCCCCCATACCAAAAGCGGTCCGATGAAAACCACAAACCACCCCCCAGTCTCGCTGCTCACATCATTCACCACGTCCGCACCCACGCCAGCGCTCGCATTACTGTTTCCTCTGCCGTGTTTGCCATGTCATCCGTCCATGTCAGTGCCACATCATCCGCCACGACACCTTCTGTACCCCGCTATAGGACAAATTTACGTCATGCTGACGTCATCACAAAAAGAACCAAAAAGCCTGAAAAAACCAAAAATTTTGTTAAAAGGTCGCAAAAGCGATAGTTTTGTTTATTTCCTCCTGTTGATTTACGATGACTGTGCATGAAAAGCACGACCAATTCGCCACCATAGCTCCAGTCCGCCACCCTGAGGAGTTCAGTCCGCAAACTCGGCCCCTCACCTTGCTCCTCAAACCGCATTTAGCACCTGGCGCCGATAGAACATGTATGTTCCAAAAAACTCACTGATAAGCCCTGTTTTTCGACTTTCTCTGCTAAAATTGCCCGAACAGTCAAAGTTCCAGTTAAATTATGCTGCGGCCTGTGCATCTTATATTGTAAATCGCTATGTTTGCCATTTTTCAAAGAAGTCCTGTGAATTCTGCCCCTCTGCAAATTAACCATTAAAAATGAGACTCAAAGCCATTTCCGCTTGTAAATCACCAAAAGAGCCCAAATACTGAGCGAATTCTACCCAAAGACACCTGTAAAAGGAGCGCCCTTTCCCCTACTTTTTTCTAGCTTCCCGATCAAATTCTGCAAACTCTGTTTTGACTGTGAATTTCACCCAAAGCGGTAATCTCTAGAAACATAACTCAGTCTGTGATTTCCCGAGGAAGACCAAAACCAGTGTTCTATTATCTGTTGCTCCAAAAGCTCTAACTTCAAGTTAAAAGGTCACTTAACAAACTGAAAATGGAGGCTCCAGTGGCCCTGAATATTGCACCCTTGAATGCACCACATAAGGAATTGGAATGGATACCTCTTGCTAACAAGGACTTCCAAATTAAGGATATGATGGGTTTCAAATCTCACCTGCAAGCCTTTTGTGAAATTAGAAATAGCTACAGAAGCAATTCTGATGTCCAGGGAATTTGGGAATCCAACATGCCTATCTATTACCTCCCTTCAGTGAATGTGTTCCCTGATTTCATCCATTTATGTTGTGCAAATTATGATCCCACACAAAGAGCAATTATGGATCCATCTGGATATGTGCTCTTCTATATTACTCAGTCGATAAATGAGATGTTGAACTTTGAGCCAACTCAGCCTCTGGTTCCTCTCACCATGAAACTTTTGCTTGACCAAGCTGCCTAGCTCAGAGATAACAAGAATTGCTCAGTTGTTTATGCAACCAAAGTGACAGCCTGATCAACCTCCTCCTTATCACCAAGTCTGGTTCAATGAGGCAGGGAAACTCCTTATAGACATGATATCCTACATTTTAGGATTCAAAACCAGTGAGTATGTTGATGAAACTGTTTTAGTATTGATGTCCATGTTCACTCTAGGACAACCCCCTGCTGTCAAATCATTATGCCACCTTCATAGCTAACAAAATTAATGAGAAATTCATGAACCTGGAGAGAGAAAGAGTGTTCAAGTATTCCTCATATATATATCATTTGTTGCTGTACTATCAACCTGATAGTTTCCTAGTTTCCCTCAAAAAATTGGATGCAAAGGGGGAGCGAAGGTCTGTAATATTTTGGTCTTGAGTATTCCATCAAGTTCATAGCTCCCCATATACATATTGTGAGTTTATTGACCTATTTATATACCCAGCCACTTCCCTGTTGATGATGACTCCTCCTGATAGGCTCTTTACTGAAATGGAAAAGATTTTACATCTCTCAAAGGGCTACAACATTGGTGACTGGTATTTTTACCAAAACCACACAGTGATCAAGATTTATGGCTGTCAGTTATCTCCCTACAAGCTGCTGAAGTATGTCCCTATGAGACTCTTTGCCCTGGAATAATACTGACAATTTAGTAGTTCATATTTGAATCATTTCTATGGTACCAGGAAAAAAGCGCAGCTCAAGATAAGACATCAATTGGGCCCTTTTATCTTCAATAAAAGGGAAGAAGCCTGGGAAGAAGTAGATAAGATACTAAGAAATGAACTTATGCTAAAACAAAGTTTTCATTGTTCACCATATGACCCTAAACATTTCATAAGTTTTAGAAGAGTAAAAAAAAGCTTATAGGATGTGTGCACCACAAAATCCCTCAGATTGAACAATATGCTAATCAACAGGAATGGGTAGAAGGCACATTAATTGAAGAGCTTACTCAAGAAGAGAAATTAGAAAAAGAAATGAAAGAGTTTGAAAAAACACTGACCTGGAATCTTTTGGATAGGTCCCCTTCACATTGCCTCAACACATTGGAGCAGGCACATCATCTTCCACAACTTCACAACAACCTACCCAAGAGAGTACTCCACCTACAGGGAAAGGCAAGGAGATACAACATTCAGAGCAGAAAAATACAATGGCAGACCGGCCAGATACAACCAAGAAAAAAAGTCAAGGGTAAGGCCCTTCAACACAAGCAAAGGCAATTGAAATCCCTGTGTTACAAACTCCTCTCAATGAGGAAAGAGCCAAGAAAAGGACAGACAAGAAGAAACACCCACAGGGGCATCCACAGAACAGCAAGGGGAGAAGAGGCAAAGGTTGAACCCCTACTCTGAGGAATAATTTATAGAAGAAACAACATGCAACCTAAGGAGTGAGGAAACAACTGAACAATATATTCCACCATTTTTGGAAACATCAACTAACTCTTTTCAGCAAGAGCAAGAAAGGAAACATGGTGTGGAGGTTACATCCACCAGGCAACAGAGCAAGCAAGGCTCTGACATCAAGAAGGCATTCACTAAAATCAAGGCTAGAAATGAGCCGGTAAGGTTTCAGCTCTATAACCAATTGATAAGAATGGCTCCCACCAATCAGCAAAGGCTAATGGCAGCCTATGATATCCAAGAAGGGAAAATGACCCTTAGTCACTTCAGGCCTACAGTACAGCAACCCCAGTCAACTGTTGATTATATCAGAACCAATCTGGAAGTCCTTTCTAAAGATATCCACCTAATGGACCAGATTGAGCTACATAAGCAAACTGGAGAAATGGTGTACTCCACCTTGGCGGATAAAGCAATATTGGCCCACATATTGCAAAATTCACTTCATAATACTTCTGCCCAATTGGAATTGGAGAAAGCCTCCTCATTAGCCAAGGACAATAGAATTAGATCTTTGGAGGAGATTATCATGGAACTGGGACATGATCCCAAAGATCCCAAGGGCATACGGGCCTTAATTAAAAAGAAAGAAAAAGACATAACAGCCCTTAGAAAACAACTCAGGCTGCCAATTACAATGCACCCTCGTACCATAGAAGTTGCACAACAAAAACAAGAGGAGGATGTGGTAAGTTTGTTAATGAGGATGAATGAAAGACTGCTAGAAATAGAGAAAGCCTTGGAGACAACACTGCAAGGAAAACAGAGAGAGTTGGCCTCTCAGCCAGCTCAAACAGCTCCAAATCTTACATCTGCTCCTCCTACAGTCACCATAGCAATCCCTCCCATTGTCCCAGAATCAACAGCAGGTACCTCAGCTTCAGCATCAACTTCAACAATAGCAGTACCAGATGCCAGCCTGAGCATGGAAGAGATGATGAAGGAAATAAATGCTTTAGAACTCCAAATGGCAGAGTTAAAATAAGCCAAAGAAAAGCTGGCTTAGATAGAGGTGAATTATGACAAATCTAAGATGGCAGTGGATGAGAAGACAAGAGAAGTAAAGGCCCTGGAAAATAAGATAAAAGCCTTGGAAAAGGACCTTACTCTTCACAAAGCTCTAGCAGAAATCAAAACTATTTTGTGGGGTAAAATTGGCCAGTCCATTAATAATCAATGGACATCAATACAGACCATTTTTGACTAGATTGAATTGATAGGGATAGCTCAATATGAGACTCAAAAAGCTAGAGCATTATTGGAAAACAAGCCTGAGCAGGCCAATCAACTAATTCATTTTTTGAATACTCATACCAGGGAGCAGCTAGCAGCTCTAGATATTCAGAACAGAACAAACACTATTTTGAGAGTGAAAAAGGTGCTGACCATGAGGAATTTTGTACAAACTATAGAAAGAAAGTGCCAAGAAATGCAGATAGAAATAAATGCCTTCAGAGAAAAGTTTGCAGTATTGCAGAGCAAAGGGTTACCCAACTTATTGACCAGCAATGGGAGACTGTTAACACATGAACAGTACAGTCACATGGTAAATACCTATGTTACAAATCAGATTACAACATCATCAAGCATTTCAGAAGAGACAGTACCACCCTCTGGACAGAGTTTATATGACAAGTTAGAAAATTTGTTTTATATTGAACATGAGATAGCACATCTCTTTGAAGTCCAACCAAATTACTACAGGTATACTGAAGCTGATGAGACATTAATTAAACTGCAAAAACACCAGTTACCAATAGATCAATGGTGGCAAGGCATGCTTGAGGTCCTGCCAAGGTAGTTTTTATTCTCTTTTTGTAAATTGTTTGCATTAAATCAAATTACAAGATATGGGTCACTTATCAGAAAGCCAAAGTAACAAAGGAAGAAATTCGCGCTAAAAGCATTGAGGTAAACTCAGGCACAGGTGGCATGTAACAACACATCAGGAACGCAAATCAGAGAAGCAACTATCATCCGATTACTTAAGCCAAAAAGTCAACAATAGCGGAACACCTAAGGTGGTCAGCACAACATAGTTATTCCTTCATTCATTTCTACGCGGTTTTCCATATCAGTTATTGCCTTTACCAAAGTAGATGGATGAATTTATTACTTGATATTTTTCCTACGGGATATTTTGTAAACTCTTTTATAAATACCTCCTCAAGATATGTATTTTTGTTGGCTGGTGAATATCATTCTGGACCTGCGCTGTATGTTTTGAGAACTCTTCTGAAATAAAGATTGCGGGAATGTTGTGCTGGTGAATTTGCTGGTTATGGAATCAATGGAAGAAGGATATATTGCAGAATTCTCATGTTAATACATGGATCAATAAGTCTTCTTTACTCTTGTGTTATTGTATCTATGTTTTATTTACCATCTAAATATCATGCTCTAAGTTACAGGGAAAAAGGATAACCCAAAATTTACTTTGTTGTACTTCGTTTTCAATTCCTGTAATTTTTTATGTTTTCTACAGGACTAGCATAGGCAAGAATTATTGACTGCTCTTGTCTCCCTGGTTCTTTCACTCTAATATCATCAAGGAATTATTAACTGCTCCCTGATAATGTTTACACAATTTCCCTCTGTTAACATAATGAAATATTCTTGATTGCCTTTCATTCCTTGACTTCATTTAATCTTATTCCAGCTTGAAAATTGTTTTGAGTTTAATTATCTTGCTTTGTAGTCCTTCCTTTTGCAAAAGAAACCATACCCAGAATTTATTCTCAATTGATTCCATTAACCCAATGGTCTGAACTTCCCACACTTTGCAGCTCTGTTCTACTGAATGTCACTTTCCAAACACCAAACAAACTTGTGCTTCATAACTAGCCTAACATATAACAAAACAAAGATAAATTATAAAGAGAGAGCCCTCTCTGGTTGCAGATTGGCTAGAACCTGTAGCTAAAAGACTGGTTAGTGGTTACCTTGGCCATATTCCACTCTTTTTGAGCTTTCCTGGGGAACCACTTGAGTGATAATACCCGGTGGAAACCCTCGGGCGTTACCCTTGTTCAATATAGACACGGATCCCATCTGGCAGCAACCATAGTCTTGGGTCCTGTAGTAGGGTGTGCCTACAAAACAAAACATTGCAAATAAGTTAAAGATTCAGAGAATGCCATAGCCTGTAATAGCTCAACCTTTTGTTAGAAAATTAAGCAGCAATGCTGCGAGAAAAACAAATCCTTTACTAAGTCACTCGGGATGCTATCTCTGGAGGTAAGAACAAGAATCAGAACCTTGAGAGCTTTCCATCCTCATCAAAACTCTAGAATGAAAGCTGAGTGAGCCCGCGGATGGAAGCAGGAGACGGAGTAGGTGACATGAGAGCTACTGGGAAAATGAGACATCGTTTTAGCACTAAGGGAGGTGTAGGTTGTTGGAAACAACTCCGACCGTTGGATCACCCATCAATATTTACCACCATTGATACAATGAGGACCCTGAGGTGGCATCTATAGCAGGAAAAACCTACCCACGCCACGTACAGGGAACAGAGCAGGCATTCAATGCACATCTAGAATTATCCAAATTACCAAAGTAGCAAACCATAAGACTATAAGATTTAAGAAATCAAATAATTGATAATAAACGTGGCAGGAAAGCCCCACGCATGAGTAATAAATGCAACAACACCATTGACATATAATCCAAATGCTAAGTTCAGGATTTTCAATAGTGGAATGATGTTGCAATTGCACAGTTGTACAACCCAATAAATGGTTATGAGTTAAAAAAATATGCAGTGGTAAACTTGTAAATTTGTGTCCATATACAATTTTCTTTTTGTTACAATGTTTTTACCAAATATATTAACAAGAGATATGACAGAGAGACTCTACACAAGCTAAAGATGTTTGATAATAGCTAAGAACCCATCCCATAGAGGGGGATTGTTAACATCTATTTGTTTCCTTCACAGGTGTTATAATAAAACTATTCTTTGTATATTTGGTTTCCATTGGACAATTGGAGTTATTACTCTTTCTTTTTGTTGTTTAACTATGATTGTGGCATAGATCTGAACTTTGGCTGGTTTTGTTTCTATCAGTTGTTATAGATCTACAATGTTTAGAAGCCATTTATACTTTTGAGATTGTTTGTCATCCACAATACTAAGTGGGTTATTTTCGTACATCTTTGAGAAGAAAACACTACAACATCAGCAACTAGCGCACACATGCTGTATTGATGTTGGAGCAGTGAAAATTTTGTACGAATAGCATGTCTAATAGTCCCGCTAGCTAAACTCCTATGACCCATTGCATTCGTTCCAACTTCGTGACACCTGTATCTTCATAGAATATGTGGGACATATACTGGTTTTTCACTAAATGCGGGAATTTTACTTGGTCGGCGAGGTCCCAGTCTTCCATCTTTAATGCTGGTATGCACGCTAAGAGTGTGCCCTCAAATGGAATTTTAGCTGGACGTAGTGGCGTAGCAATTGAAATTTTTCTAGAATCAGGGTCTTTGGTCACCTTCTTCTATCATCTTCATAGAGGTATGTATGCTGGAAGCATAGTGATTGACGCAATGTCCTCAACATCCCACTCCTCAATCCCCTGGTAGAGTTCCTCTTCGTCTAGATCTAGGGGAACAAAAGGTTGCTTTTTCTTGTCCATTTTTCCCTTCCATCGCACTTCCTTTGGATGCTTTCTAGGCGAGTGGTGCACTGATTATATGATCGACTTCTTTTTCTTTGGCTTAGAAGCAGACTACTTTGGCCTAGGCGATCTTGGCACCATAGGTACTTGTGTTGTAGTTTCTATGCCTGCAACTACCAGAGCTGGGGCCTCAGACACCACAACCTTAGAAATCATAAGTTGAGATATCCTCTCGAAAGAAACTTGGCACAATGTATAAAAATAATGAGTAAGCCCTGAATGATTGAACAAAACCCTGAAATCTTCTCATTGCATGCAAGAAATTCGTAGACAACAAAGTGTTTCTTTCAAGACCAACGAGACATACTTATAGTGATTTTCAGATTCAAATCTGACTGTTCCCTCCATAACTTTGTCATAAGTGCACTTTTGGCGGAAGATTTTCAAATATTTTTGCCTTAATTTCCACCTACCCCCTCCTCTTAATGGGATTTTCTCAGTCCAATCAGGTACAATGACTCCAATGGCTATTTTTGGGCTTGGCTATGCGACACCTTCCTCCATGGCATATTGTCCTGAGCACAACTTCATCTGTTGTACTTCCTTATCCTCCCAATTGGGGAGTGTATTTTATAGTCATGTGCTCCCTTGCAATTTCCTAGAGCACTAAGACTGTCCTATATTCATATAGTCATTGCATAGGGGCAGGATCCCTCGTATATAGCTTCAATCGACTCGCATTCACTTTTCTTGAAAAAGGTTCTCCATTCAGCTTCACGAGCTGAACTGTGCCACCCACTATAATTTCTTTGACAGTATAAAATCCTAACCAATGCATTTGGAATTTACCCAGAAATTTGGTGAACTTACTGTCATATAACAACACAAGATCATTTATCTTGAAAGTGCGAAGCTTGGTATGGCAATCATTCCATGCTTTTTCACATTCCTCCTATACTTGTTGGTGGAATCCCACCAAAAATCGGTCCTCCTCTAACTCCATTCGATGCACGAGTCATTCCTCCAAGGCCTCACAATCCGCCATGTTTGTTAAAGTTGTTATGCACATACTAGGTACAATGTACTCCATAAGCATCACCATTTTGACCCCATAGACTAATCTGAATAGCATTTGCCCTGTCAACTTCTTATAGGTTATCCTATAGGCCGATAGTACTACAGGTATGCGCACATCTCAGTCATTCTGCTATGCATTATAGATCTTTGTCAATGTGTTCTCTAATTTTTTTTAAAAAGCTTCAATTGCCCTATTTTCCTACGGGTGATATGGTGTGCTCTTCTGATGGTAGACCTAAAATTCATCTGCCATTGAGATAATCATTTCATACGAAAAGTGGGTTCCCCTATCACTCGTTAGTACTTTCAGGCATCCAAACTGTGTTAAGACATATTAAAATAAGAATTTTGCTGCATTAGCCTCTGTACAATTCTTCACCGGTTGTGCTTCTGCCCATCTGGTTAAATATTTTGTGGCAGTAATAATGTAGCATGCACCCGTTTTCTTTCCAGGTCACTGAATTGGCCTAATAAAATTGATCACCCACTTCTCAAATGCCTAAAAAGATACCTGAGGATGCAACGGTAGTTCATCCCTCTACGATAGTCTACCAGTCCTTTGGCATGCATCACACACCTTACAGTATCCTTTGTAATCCTTGTGCAATGTAGGCCACCATAATCCTACGCGTAAAATCTTCTGCGCGGTTGCTTTTCTTGCATAGTTGCCTCCCGTAGCTCCCCCATGAGCTTCAGTGAGAATACTATCATGCTCAAATTCTGGCACATATCTTTGAAATATTTCATCTGCCCCCATTTTTTACAAATGTCTCGCAATGACCGAAAAACATGCTGCGTGAACTGCTAGTTCTTTCTTCTATTGATTTGTATAACCTTCAGGCACCATCCCTGTAGTTAAGAATTGAATAATTTTAGAAAAATGGTCATCTCCGACATGCACTATAAAGAGTTGTGCATCCAGCAACCCTTCCTCCAAATTACTATGTTCTTTGCCTGTTTCAATCCTCGACAGGTGGTTTGGACGATGTTCAACCAACCAGGCTTTACGATAACTTCAAAATCATATTCCTAAAATAACAACAACCACTGGCAAAGCTTTCCCCCAAACGCAGGCTTGTTGACCAGGTACTTTAAGGCAAAATGATCTGTATGCATCTTGAAATGTCCCCCTAACAGATAATGCCTAAATTTCTGCAACGCGTAGACCATGGCCAACCCCTCGCGCTCTATGTTGAATAATTTTTTCCAGCCTTGGATAACTTCCTACTTGTGAAGGCTATAGGATGGTCTAGTTCACCTTCGCCTGCGTGTGTTAGTACTGCACCTAGCACAATGCAAGAGGAATCCACATGTACATGAAACTCCTTCTTCCAATGGGGAAACACTAGGATTGGCACAGTCACCATCTTTTATTTTAACACATCTAAGCTACGTTGACACTCCTCATTCCAACAGAATGTCGCATCCTTCTTCAAAAACTTTTCCATGGGTGCGGTAATTTGAGCATAGGATTTTAATGAATTTCCTATAGTATCTAGTGTGTCCTAGCATCGCGCGTAGTTGCTTGACGTTCCTAGGGGCCTCCAAGTTCACAATTACAGTGATCTTTGCAAGGTCCACCATCAATCCTTTCTTACACACGACATGATCCAGCAAGATCCCAAAAGGAACACAAAATATACATTTTTTCAGATTTAGCGCAATCTGGTACCTTCGACATGTATCCAACATAAGGCGCAGACTTGCTACATGGTGTTTTACCAATCTAAACATGGTCCTACCATTGAAGTATACCTCTAGAAACTTATGAATGAATTCTTTGAAAGCGACTATGACTATGTGGAAAAAATATTGCAGGTGCATTATTCAATCCAAAAGGCATAACAGTGTACTGAAAGCAACCCCACTCTTTCGCGAAGGTGGTTTTGCTAATATCCTCTGGTGAAATCTTAATTTGATGACAACCAGAAAACCCATCAGTAAAGGAATATGTCTCCTGCCCTCCAACATTGTCTAACACTTTATCTATAAATGAAATTGGAAATGGATCATGGACACATGCATCATTCAACTTCCGTATATCTATGCAAATCCTTATTTCACCCTTTTGTTGTTTCTCTTGGACTACCATCGGGCTCACCCAATCAGACTCTTCAATAGATTCTATAATGCCAACATCCAACATTTTATCCAACTCTTAGGGAATCTTCTCCTTATACTTAGGATTAAGGCGATAAGGCCTTTGTTTGACAGGATTCATGTCCAGCTTCAATGTGATCCGCATAACACCCAAATCGCCAAGTATTCCCTTTAAATATAAAAACTTGGTGGGGAAGAGATCCTAGTACTCGCACAATAATCAACAACTTTGTTTACTATAGCATCATCCCAATAATCTCCAATCTTCATGAACTTTGATTCTTCCTCAGTGCCAATGTTCACCTGTCTTGTTTTCAAAGATGTGGAGATGTCTGGGTTCTCTACTTGTGGTCCTTCTATTATGCGATTCTCTTCTATTTCTAGGACATTGAGATTCCTCAGGTGTTCTTCCTCCTCTTCAGCGGTTACATTATAAAATTCCAATGGGTGGCGCAATTGGCTGCTCCAATTAGGTTGGGTCCATTCCATAGGATCCTTTGACGTCCTGAAGGTAACCTCTTTAATCTCTTGAAGTGCTTCGTCCATGCTTGTAAACCCGTCCTCGAAGCTGAAAGCCAATTGGAAACTTTCTCTCAATACATCCCACTTTGCAGTGTTGTGGTAGAGCTCTGTCTCGAGATACCAGTTCATGGGATTATATCCAAGGTATGACAAAATATATGCATCCATTCCAGCTACAGTTTTGTCTCCCATGCCTTAGTCCACTTCACTAGGTGATCGCATGGATCATCCTTCCCACTATACTTCTCATTCATTCTTTTATTAGCATGCCCAAATCATAACTTCATCATTCACCCGTAATCCCTCGATCCAACAAAACTTTCCTTGTGCATAACCCACCATCATGCAGGCGTAGTGCGCAACACCAATTCCATTACTTGGAATCAATGTTCTTCTAGTACTTCACGTTCAAATTCATCTAAAAACAATTCCACATCAGTCAACCCATCATAATAAGGTATATTTCTTACCTCCAACGAAACACATCGCAGTGACTTCATAATCATATTGCATTGCAATGTAGATACTTCATGGAAGTGGTTTTGCTAATGATCTAATTCCTCATCTGAGTTAGAAGTACATGATCTCTCATGGTCCCATGTGATCCGTCCATCCATCATTGGATTGATCCAATCTTGATCTCATGTTGCTATCTTGTATATTTGGTCCATCTCATCATCACTTTCTACATAATCACGAATAGGTTCGATATAGGGTACTCCTTCTGCAAGACCCAGTGGCACTACGACCCTAAGTGACTTATTTCCAAATGTCATTTTCCTCTTCTTCAAATTAATGACCCCATTCATATCAATAGCCCAGTCAATTCCCAGGAGCACAAGGTAGGGATTACTGTCATCGACAATTTCTATAACTTCGAATTTCACTAATGCACTTGCACCTTCAATATCAACTATCAATCCATACAATCATCCCATGGGGATGGTTTTCTATTTATTCATCATTCGGAGCTAAATCAGAGACCACTGTAGTGTAGGTCTCCCCATCCTTTCCCATGTCTATTTTGGAAGAACATTCGCATCAAACCCAAAATCCAAAATAACTTGGTCCATTTCGTAATCGCCTATCTGCACTGTTAGCCACATCTCGTGTCTTGTTTGTGCCTTATGCTTACGATATTTCTTACCACACATTTTTCATCAGGGATATTTTCTTTATTGGTACATTTATTTATTAATTCTTGTAGTCCTTCCAGAACCTTTCTATCGCGTAGTAACTTCATATAGAGCTCCAAAAACGTAGTGAGTACGGAAGGATCAACCTCTTGTGTCACACTGGTCTTTGGTGTCTTTTCCTGGTTTCTTGAGGTGGAGGCCTCAACAAAGCTCTTCTTTAATTCCATGAATGTTTCCTTAGTGCTATTAATGTCAAAGGCAGCTTCTTTCTTAGGAGCTTTGTAGACCCATCCTTCTTGCTCAGGCTTCTTACCTTTATATGTTCCAATCATCATACCACTTCTTAGTAAAATATTAATGCTCTGATCTTCCTCATGGGGCTCAACCCTCATCATTTGTAATTCTACGTAGGCTACTGAGGCTGCATTTTAGCTATTAGCACTAGACGGTCTTCTATGGCATGGTCGAATTGTCTACAATATTGAGACAAAAAGTGTGTAGGATTCAGGAAATCTTGCCCGAAGTGCCTCGTCTGTCCGTAGTTGTACCAGATAACCTGACCACGACCTCTACCAAGTCCTCGTCCTCCTCCTCATCCTTAGCCTTGGAAACCCTCACACACTCCTCCTACGCTTGGATCCGGAGGCTGAATTTCTGCCTACATACGGTAAGTTGGGGTTATTTCCATCATTATCTCATAACTTCGACAATGGCACTCATCATGGCCCACAGATTTACAAAAAATACAAAACAGCTGTTGGGGTGTTTGAACAAACTTTTGAAGTAAGTGGTAGTTATCCATTGCATGTTTCCCAATGACTTAAAAAATGGTACACCATAGCACAGCTTGTGTGCTCAGCCCGACTAGGGCTTATGGCTTCAGGGGGGTTGTCCATCCCCTATAATATAATTTGTGTATACTGGACAATAATATTTATCGTGCCCATGGCCCTTGCACTTCAAGCTCCAAAACTTTGTGTGCACTTATGGCTTAGTCTCCTTCTCTTTCTTTAGACTCTGTAATTCTAGGTGCAATCTCTCTAACTATGAGCGGATCTGTTGTACCCCCAGGTTTGTATCTTGAATAGGTGATGCATGTAGCCCCATCGCGATCTCCAAGGCTTCTGGTTGCATTATTATTTTTTGCTGTGACGCTGAGTATCCAAGATTTGCATGTTAGCCTGCCTGATCTGGCACTTCAACCTCTGATCAAAGTCCCAAGGTGTCTCATCGACTATCATCCAGATCTCCTTAAATTCAATTACCGACTGCACCTCAAATTTAGGCTTACTAAATTCTTTGTGCAGAGCTATCTGAGTTTCTTCTAATGATGCCTAAGGATTATCAACGTAATACTTAATGTACCAAGTTAGCGCACGATCCTACAAGGGTAACAAACTGTGTCTTCTTTATATTATCATTAGTGATTTGTTGCGTTGTCCATACAACATTCACAACAAGCTAGAATTGCTTTGGATCTTCACTTCCTATTCCTTTGAAGATCGAAATCTTTATCACGTTTGGCATGATTAATGGTGGAGGTGGAGGAGGAGGTGTAGGTGAAGGTGTATGTGATGGAGGTGGAGGTGGAGGTGAAGTAGATGGATGAGATATCTTTAGAATACCCTGAGTTATTAATTGAACAATGCTTTGCGGTGTAGTCAGCACTGCCCCTTCGTCCTCACTTGAAGGAGGTTCCATTAATGGACTAGATGCTAGACTTGATCCATTACTTCTAAAGAATCTACCACTTCACATAGCTCTAAACATTAAGATAATGGAATTACCCTCTTTTCACATAATAGCATTTTAATCCAAGTATTCAATGACCTTAAGTACTTACCTCGCAGTCCTTTGAAGAATCTTTGTTATAGCTAACTGAGGTGTCAAATGCAAATTCAGTAACAAATCCTCCCATAATTTTATCAAGCCAATGATCCACAACCCATGTGATCTTGTTTTCAGATGCCTCTAGTCATCGCACCAATTTTAGAGTGCACACTATAGGACTATCGAGCTTCCACCTCCCTTGATTGTTCGTCAATTTAGCTAACCTCTCATATAATTCGCATGGAAAAGTGAAAAATAAAATTTCATGTATCTCTGTATACAGATATATGTTAAACCAATCCTCCTTCGACAGGCATGGATGCCTATTTTCTTGAGCCACAAACTCGTGGATCTTCTTATATAACCAGTTTTCAATCTCTTTCTTAGTCGAATTCCAATGATGTGACATCACACATCTCTTAATCAGATCCCGGTCTTGACAATGGAACCATTTGTTGGCTTAAGGGGTCCTGACCCAGTTTTGGAGTTAGTTGCGCCAGCTAACAAAACCCTACACTACTAGCCCTTTTAGCAGCAACCCGTGTAGTGCAGGTCACAGTCTCACTCAAAGCAGTATTGGTGGATGCAAGAACCAAGTTTTTGCATCTAGAGACTAGTGTGATGTCTTCCAGTACCTTAGATCTACTTCCATGTAGATCTATCCTTCTGATAGAGCTAAAACCCATAATTCAGCCCTAAATACCTTCAACTCTTCACGGGACCAGGCAATGGCGTTAATCAGGGCCTAACAGGATATGTCTTCTAATTTTGCGCAACTGAATAGGTCTTCTAAGGCTTCTGATATCTAGATCTTCCGTCGCGCAGACCTATCTTCCTTATCCGAAACTAACCCAAACTAGGTTTTATATATTCAAAAATATCATTCAATCATCTTATTAGGCATAAACATGTTCAATTAACCAGATTCGCATGGAGAAAAAATATTTACTTACAGAAACAATAGTGAAAGTTACATAACAATTAAACAAATAGATGCAAGTATTTTCAACCCAAAATCAGTCTTTATTAATTAGATTCGTTCCAATATAGACTTCAAATACCCTGCGCACTCAGCTGCAGGGGTCCACGCACTCGGCTATGGACTCTTCCAAGCCTCCATGCCCTTAGCTGCAGGGGTCCACGCACTCAGTTGTGGACTTTTCTAGGCCTCTGTGCACTCAGTTGTGGAGCCTGTCCTTCACTACTAAGAGGAACATACCTTCACATCTATCAACCCTTTACAACATCATTCATTCATTCATATTGTTGGGAATGGGATCCCCCAAGGATAGTTTTGGGGCTAAAATCCCATGTTTTGGGTCGAATTTTGTAGTAAATATGTAAAGTCTCCGCATTTTGTGGTCATGGAGCACGAAGGTGTCATGAGTCATAAAGGGTTGTTCGCCGTTATTTTTGTAAAGTAAAGTCGGTTGTAAAAGATCTACCCATGGTCCGCCGACCATGGGATTGTATAAAAAGAGCTAAGTAAGTAAGATCTAAGTAGTTTTTTCAGAGTTAGATAGTCATAGCTTTGAAATAATAAGTCTAAGTTTCGGGTTGTAGTGTAGGTAGAGGCTCTATAGCTGAGTGCGCAAAGGCCTAGGGTGGAAGTCTGCAACTGAGTGCACAGACCCCTGTAGCTATGTGCATAGGGTGGATAGAGTCTATAATCATCTGAAGATATCAATAAAGAGAAGCATTTTATGAATTATGTGTCTTTGTTTCCTGTTAATGCATCTTGACATGCTATGTATGAATTTCAATTATAATGCTTATAGGATTCACGAATGTATGTAATTACGTTGGTTAAGTGAATATAAGTAAGAACATCTGTTTACGTGGTGCTAACTATGATTGTTTAATAAGATAAGTAAGACACTTAAACTAGTTTGGGAATATGCACGGTATGTTGCCCTAACAGCATGAAAATACCTAAGCCACAGGTTAGGGCCGCATGAAGCTCAATCGTACCTTTTCACAGAGGAAGTGAAGGGCAGAATAAAGGGTTAGTCTGGCAAGCCCTAGAACTAAGTGACCCGTGTGAAAGCAGGAACAGAAGGAATAAACCGACATCACAACCATCTCAGGGTGTGGAAACTTGGTTTTAGCATCCCCCCATAATGCTTTGAGTGAGACTTCGGTCCACACTCCACTGGCTAATGCTGAAAGGGACGGTAGTGTAGGGATTTGTTTGGCTAACTAAGGTTGAACCTGGGTCAAGCCCCTCCAAGCGAAAAAATGGTTTCATTGCTAGCACTGAAATCTGCATAAGAGATGTGTGATGTTGTATCACTGGAATCCAACTAAGAAAAAAATCAGAGACTGGTTGGATAGGAAGATCCATGAATTCGTGGTGTAGAAGAATAGAAACCCGCGACTGACAAAGGAATATTGGTTGGATAGGTACCTATCTACAGAGATCCACGAGATCTTTTTTTGTTCCTTTTTGGTTGAGCCATATGAGTGGATCATGAAGGTCGCAGATAGCCAAGGAAGGTGGAGACTTGACGGTCCTATTATTTGGACCCAAAAGCTAGTACAGAGATTGGAAGCATCTGAGGATAAGATCGCTCGCGCTGTCGATCATTGGCTCGATCGCATCATAGGAGGATTTGTAACTGAATTTGCGATCGACACCTTAGTTAGCTACAATGAGGTGGAGTAGCAATTTTTCAAAGGTTCACGAGGTAAGTACTTGAAATCTTTGAATACTTGGATTAAAATGTTATTGTATGAAAAATTAGTTATGCAGCTACCTTGATGTTTGGAGCTATGCGAAGTGGAAAAACTTATAGGAACAAAGGAAGAAAAGGTCCTGAATATAGTCCATTGATTTCACCTCCACAAGGTTACAAAGAGGGAATAGTGCAAGCTTCTCTGTGGAGTTTTATTCAGTTAATAAGACAAGGATTCCCGCGACTTCCACCCCTACCCACACCACCTCCAACTTCACCACCATCACCTGCGACTTCACCCATACCACCTCCACCTCCACCACAATTAATTATGGCAAATTCAATGAAGCTGCCTTTGTTCAAAGGCTTGGGAAATGAGGACTTGGACCAATTCTGGTTCATTGTGAAAGCTATATGGGAAGCTCAGGGAATTAAAGATGATCACATGAAGAAGGCAACCTTGGGTAGTGCTCTGCAGGATCACATGCTAAATTGGTAAATTAAGTACTCTAATGATAACCCAAATGCTGGAGTGGCAGACATCCAGACCGCGCTAAACAAAGAGTTCAGTAGGCCTAAATATAAGGCACAGTTGATTGTGGGGTTCAAGGAAATTGCGAAGCAACTAGGCGAGACCCATTGGGAACTAGATCAGATGTTGAAGTGTAAAATCCATGAAGCTAATATGAACTTAACAAATGAACAACACCACAAATGGTTCGTGGCTTTGTTCCTACCACACCTAAGGGTTGTGTTGTCACAATAGAAGATAACAACTCAGGTAGAGGCCTTGGAGATTGTAATGAGACTGCATGAAACACCAATGCAATATCCAAATCTAGGGGTTCAGCAGATCCATGCATAGTTGAAAAAACTTTTCCTGTAGATGTAAAGTTTGAAGTAGGAAAAAACAGTTCGATCGGAGGTGCGTGAAGACGTATGGTGCATGAAATGTAAAGGTCAGAGGCATGACAAAGACCATTGTCCGATCTTTGTGAACTATATTGCAAGAGGAGGACTAATGCCTTTGAGGCCGAAAGAACAAGCAAGTTCGAGTGTGGGGCCTGCGTTGTGGTGCATTATATGTTAGGTAGCAGGAAAACATACAATGAATAGCTATCATTTGCTACAGAAGTTTGTACAAACACCACAACAAATGTTCTGCAACTTCTGCAGGTTGGTAGGGCATGATGAGCACAACTATAGGAGTTATGAATTGATGTTGGACATAACACCCACCTATAGGGTTCAGGCAGAAATGTGCCCTCCCAACCAGAGCACAGGGATGGCATGAACAGGCTTTCAGGGGGCGGATGAGGCCGAGGCGGGGGAGGACCTGGTAGAGGTCAGGGTCAACTAATCTGCTACAATTGCAAAGGTCTAGGGAACTATGCCTGCAATTGCACTAACACAACATGTTCATTGTGAAAATATTACACTCTATTGACTATGAAACAGAGGATTGTACTACGCTAATAGCAAGGATATGTGACAAAGGGGCACTAGCACCTCAGTTGACTCAGAACTTGCAGATGATGAGGTCTAAGCCATGTGAAGAGGATCCGAACGTGAATATGGTGATTTGAATTGGAATCACAATGGGAGATGACAAGGGGAAATAGCCCAAAGACAACACATGGGTTCATAAAGCTCCAGTGAAGGAGGCTGAGTTTGATTTGGAGTGCGCATGTGAAACATTAATGGAAGCAAAGAAGAGCTTCACTGAGGCCTCCACCTTAGGGAGCAAGGATAACCCTGATTAGGAGATGGACCCTTCTATTCTTACAAACTTCCTGGAGGCCTGCATGAAGTTACTGCGTGATAGCAAGGTTGTGAAGGGGTTACAGGAGCTCATAAATAGATGCATCGGAAACACTTCGGGTGAGCCGCGTGTAGTACGAAAGATTGGTAAGCATACAAGGACCAGATGGGAGATGAGGTTGATTGCGCAGATAGGAGAGTAAGAAATGGATCAGGTTATTTTGGACCTGGGGTTAAATGCGAACGTCCTACAAAAGCATACTTGGGAACAGATGGGAAGACCCACACTACAGTGGTTTCCGATTTAGTTAAGGATGGCGAATCAGCAGAAGATCATCCCATGGGGCGGCTGTAGGGGGTGACTGTAGATATTGAAGGCGTGAGCGCACTCACTAACTTTGAAGTAATATAAATTGTCGATGATAGTAACCCCTACCCTGTGCTCCTTGGAATTTATTGGGCTATTGACATGAATGGGGTAATCAACCTAAAGAAGCGAAAGATGATATTTGAGAAGAAATCACTCAGCTTAATAGTACCCCTAGATCCTGCTAAAGGATTGCACTATATTGAACCAGTCCGTGATTATGAAAGTGATGATGATCTGGACTATATCTATAAGATAGAAGTGCAAGACCAAGATTGGGTGAATCCAACTATGGATGCATGAATTACATAGGATCACAAGATTTCCTGCACCTTAGACTCTGATGAAGAATTAGAGTGCTGACAGAATCAATTACATGAAGTAACCACACTGAGCTGTAACATGATGACTTGGTTGTCGTCAGAGGTAAGAAATCTACCCACTTATGATGGCCTGAATGATGTAGATATATTTTTGGATACATTTAAGAGGGAGGTACCAGAGAAGCAGCGCTTCCAGGCTTTGGACTGGGTATTACGCACTATGCCCACAAGGTTGTGGGGTACGCACAAGGGTAGCTTTGATGATTGACATGAATGTAGGAGGATGATGAGTGTTATCACTCAGGTTGTTCCCCAAAACTTGTGAGAAAAGGGAATACGACCGAGGTAACCACTAACCAGTCTTTTAGATGCAATTTCTAGCCAAACTGTATTCAGAGAGGGCTCTCTCTATATAATTTAACTTTGTTTATTTGAAGTTTTTATGTTAGTTATGATGTGCAGTGGTTTGTTTTGAATAGGTTTGGATGGTGATTTCAAACAGAGGTAGGATGTAATTCTGAAAGAGTTAGTTCCATTGGGCAATGGAGTGTATGAAGATGGACTGCTGACTGTGTTTCTGTGATGATAGGCAATACTACAGAGCAAGATAATCAGTTTGGAACAATATTGAAAGATAGTGATTGATGGGATGTAGGCTAGGGGATAAAGGGCAGTCAAGAATCCTTTATCATGGTGGCAGAGGGAAGGTGCTTGAATATTTTCAAGGAGCAGTGAAGAATTCCTTGATAATGTTCAGAATGAGGGAATTAGTAGAAACATAAGCATTTAAGAATTTCTATTTATGCTAATTGTGAAGAAAACATAAATAACAACAGGAATTGAACACAGAGTGTATTTAAACAAGTTATGGGCTATTATTTTTCCCTGTTGTTAAGATTATGAAACATATACGAGATTTGCAAACACAGAAAACACAAAACACAGTTAGAATAACTTATTGAGCCAAAGAAAGACACAGGAATTCTGTAGCAGAGTCTAGAATCATCACATCTACGTTCAGAAGGTCCAACATCAATGCATTTCAACGCCCTTTATATTAATAAATATCTGAGTTACAATGCAGTTCAATAGGAGAATCACCAACCCTGAATACATTCCTTGGGGAAGTAATTATAAAAAAGAGATTTACAAAATATCTTGAGGATAAGATATGAAACAATAACTTAGTTCACCTACTCTGTCAGAGAAATGAATGCAGAAATAAAGGCAGGAGTTATTGTGGCTGTGCTGCCTGCTTTAATTGACTAGATATTTTAGACCTTTTACCCAGGAATTCAGCTGGTAGTTATGTCCTTGATTTGCCTTCCTACGTTGTTGTCCTGATTTGTTCACCTGATCTTGATCCATCTTTAATGTGTCCTGATCCTCGCTTGAGCTCCTTTCTTGATATCTGCCACTTGTCCTGCTATTTGACCAGTTGTAAGAAGGCAGTACGATCCAAATTATTTAGGCAAAACTTCCAGCATCCTCTGCCACCAATGTTCTATGGGTAACTGGTGTCTTTGTATCTTTACTAGTATTTCATCAGCCTCAGTATACCTGTAAAAGGTAGGCTTGACTTCAAAAAGATGATTTATTTCATGTTCTATAAAAAATAATCCTTCCAATTTGTCATACAAGCTCTGTTCGGAAGGTGGTCCTGTGTCCTCTGAACTTCTGGATGATGCAGTTATTTGATTTGTTACATACATGTTTACCCTGTGAGCATATTGTTGATGTGATAACAATTTTTGATTGCTTGTTAGTAAACTGGGTAAACCTCTCTGCTGCAAGTTTGTGAATTTCTCTGTGAAGGCATCAATATCCATCTGCATCTCTTGACATTTCCTTTCCAAAGTTTGTATAAAGTTTCTCATTGTTAGCACCTTCTTTATTGTCAAAATGGTGCCTGTTCTGTTAGTGATCTCTAAAGCTGCTAACTGTTCCTTAGTATTGGTATTCAAAAAATGGATGAGCCTATTAGCCTGCTCAAGCATATTTCCTAATGATGCCCCAGCCCTTTGAATTTGCTCTTGTGCTCTTTCTATTAATTCAATCTGTTCATAGATTGTCTCAATTGACCTCCATTGGTCAGTAATGGAATGGCCAATATTGGTCCACAAAATCATCTTAATGTCTGCTAGAGGTTTTCATAAGGTGAGATCCTTTTCCAATGATTTCACCTTGTTTTCTAGGGTCTTTAATTCTCTAGTTCTTTTTGCTACTATTATCTTTGACTTGTCATAACTCACCTCCAATTTGGCTAACTTTTATTTTTTCTCTTTGAGCTCTGACATTTGAGCCTCTAGCTCTTTCACTGCTTTCATCATTTCTTCCATCTTCATGTTGGTATCTGGCTCAGTTGTTGGTGCTGCTGTAGCATCTGTAGTTGTTGTACCTGTTGTTGAGGCTTGGATGGTAGGAGGGACTGCTATTGTACCTGTGGGGGGAGCAGTGGCACTTGTTGAAGCTACTTCAGGTGGTTGGGAGGTGGACTCTCCCTGCTTCTCTTTAATGGCCTTCTCCAATCCTTGCTTTGTTTCTGCCAATCTTTCATTCATTCTCATTAGCAGACTTACCATGTCCTCTTCCTCCTTTTGCTGTGCAACCTCTGCAGTTTGTGGATGCACTATTATTAGCAACTTTAGTTGCCTTTTGAGGGCTGCAATGTCCTCCTCCTTCTTCTTGTTTAGTGCTTTGATGCCCTTTGCATCCTTAGGGTTATGCCCCAGCTCGATGATGATTTCTTCTAAGGACTTAATCCTGTTGTCCTTAGCCAAGGAGGAAGCCTTCTCTAATTCTAATTGGGCAGAGGTACTGTGCAATGAATTTTTTAGTTAGTGAGCAAGCAATGCCTTATCTGCCAAGGTGGCATACACCATCTCCCTAGTTTGTTTATGTAACTCAATCTGGTCAATTGGATGAATATCCTTGGATAGAACTTCCAGATTGGTTCTTATGTAATCAGCAGCTGATTGGGGTTGCTGTGTCTTGCCTTGAAATGGCTGAGGATCATTTTCTTCTCCTGAATATCATAGGCAGCCATTAGCCTATGTTGATTAGTAGGTGCTATCCTCATCAGTTGATTATAAAGCTGCATCCTTATTGGATCATTTCTAGATTTTATATCAGTAAAAGTCTTCTTGATGTCCGAGCTTTGTTTCCTTTGAGGCCCGGTGGATGAAACTTTCACGCTATGTTGCCTCTCTAGCTCTTGCTGGAATGAGCTAGCTGAGGTGCCAGGTAGTGGAGATGTTTGCTGCTCAGTTCTTCCCTGCCCTCCCATGGTGCTTGTGGTGTCTTCCACAAATTCCTCTTCTGAATATGGATTTAACCTTTTCCTCTTATCTCCTGTTTGTTCTGATGGTCCACTGGTAGGGGCATCCTCTTCTCTGTCTCTCTTTCTTCTCTTTTCCTCATTTTGAGGAGTCTATAGAACAGGGGCTTCAGATGCCTTGATTTGAGCTAGGGGAGCTTGCCCTTCACCCTGTTCTTGTGTTGTAGAAGGCTGATCAGCAATGGTCTGTTGTTCTGCATCCATTACTTCCTTGCCCTTTCCTGTTGAGCTGGCCTTTCGTGCTACTTGCTCTGAGCTTTCAGCAAAAGATGTATCCCCTCCAATGTGCTGGGGCAGCTTGAAAGGTACCTGTCCAAAAGAGTCCAGGTCAAGTGTTTTCTAAAGCTCTTTCATTTCTTTTTCCAATCTCTCTTCTTCAGTCAAACCTTCAAAGAATGTGCCCTCTAGCCACTCCTGTTGATTGACATATTGCTGGATTTCAGGGATTGGACAGTGAACATATGCTGGCAGTTTATTTTTGACTTTCCTATAGCTTATAAAATGATTGGGGTCATATGGTGCCCAACAGAAACTCTATTTTAGTCTCAGTTTCTGCCCTAAAATCTCATCAACTTCTAGCCAGGCTTCCCTCTGATTGAAGATGAAAGGGCCCAGTTGATTCCTTATCTTAAGTTGTACCTTTTTCTTGGCCTCAAATAAATGGATTGTATCTACCTGGATGAATTGTCTAAAGTATTCCAGGGCAAACAAGTGCATTGGCACATATCTTGGCAATTTATAGGGGCTCAACTGACAGCCATATATCCAAATCACAGTGTGATTCTGGTAAAAGTACCAGTCACCTATGCTATAGCTCTTGGAGAGCTGTAGAATTCTCTTCATTTCACCAGAAAGTCTGTCTGGAGGACTTGTTATCAGTAAAGAGGTGGCTAGATATATGAATAGGTCAATAAATTCACAATAAGTGTAAGGAGAATAGTAGACATGGTGGAAGACTGGGGTCCAGAAGATTATAGACCTTGGCTCTCCCTTGACATCAAATTTTCTGAGGGGAACTTGAAAACTATCTGGCTGATAGTAAATCAACAAATAGTATATGTATAATGTGTACCTAAACGCTCCTTCTCTGTCCATGCTCATGAATTGTTCATGGATCTTATTAGCAATGTAGGTGGCATAGTCATACTTGACAGCAGGGGGCTAGCCTAGAGAAAAAATGGATATCAGGACCAATGTGGTTTCATCTACATATTCACTGGTCATGAATCCCAAGATGTAGGCTATCATGTCAATGATAAACTTTCCTGCTTCATTGAACCACGTGTCCAGGTATGGAGGAGGTTCCTGTGGTTGACAATTGGGTTTCATAAATGTTTTTCCAATTCTGGTTATCTCTGCACTTGGCAATTTGGCACCTTGGTCAAGCAGAAATCCCAAGGTAAGAGGAGTTAATGGTTCATTTGGTTTGAAATGTAGCATCTTATTTATTGATTCAGGGGTGATATAGAATAGAACTGTCCCAGAAGGAGACATCACTGCCCTTTGAGTGGGCTCATAATTTGCATGGCATTGGTGAATGAGCTTAGGAAAAATATTTACACAAGGAAGGTAGTACATGGGCATATTGGACTCCCAAATCCCAAAGATGTCAGTTTTGTTTCTATGGTTGTTCCTGCTCTCACAAAAGGCCTGGAGATGAGATGTGTTACTCATTATATCATTAATTTGGAAATCCTTGTCAGCTAGGGGTAACCACTCCAGTTCTTTATGTGGGGCATTGAGAGGGGCCACGTTGAGGGCTACTAGAGCAGGGACATCCATCTTTAGAAGTTCTCAGGTGTTATTTGAGTGAAATGTGGATTTTTACAGCAGTAGTGGGCAAAAATAGAGGCCCTGGGGCTTTTTTCAGAGAATTATGCAAATTGGAGCCTTGTTTTGACTCTGGTGGGCAGAATTTGAAGCAAAAGGGTGAAGCTTGAAGGATTTGTCTTGTAAGGGATGAGTAGCAATGGTTTTAAGGCCTTTTCTTTAGTAATTACTGAGGAAATAGATCTTGAGCTCAGGTAAATTTGGAGGGATTTTGATGAGTGGGGCGGAATTGGCAGTTTTTATAGCAAAATATGGACAAACCAGTAGTCTCAATGGGTAATTTTGCAGGTGGAAGTTAATCAGGGAGCTTAGGAGCCAGACTTAGGTGAATTCTTGCTTTTCTTGGCTAGTTGGCTGAATTGTGCAGAGAGGTATGCAATGTGCAGGTTCTTTGGTGGATGAGTGGTCCCAACGGGCTTGTGTGTAGCAGCAGGGTGAAATTTTGACTGGTTTCTAGGATTTCCAGACAATTTTCACAGTGAAAAATCGAAATTTCAAAGGGTTTTTCACAAGATGACGGTAAATACTTGTTTTTTACAGTGCACTAGAGTTGCTGGCTAATTGGGAGATGATTTGCATAGTGGGGCGCCTAGCTAAGGTGGTCGAGGTGGTGGACTGAAAGTTTGCAGGTGAACTCGTCGTCGTTTGCATGCAAAAGCTCAACAAAGTAACACAGGAAAAATGGTTAAAAATGGTTATGATGACATGATCATGACGTAAAATTTTTGTCATGTAGCGGGGGTACGGAAGGTGACGCGGTGGATGATTTGGTGCTGAGGTGGCAATGATAACATGGTGCTGACGTGGTTGTGACGTCATCGGATGACATCAGCGATGGGGAACGAGGGCGGTAAGCGGTTTTATCGCACCGCTTTTGGGGTGGTAGTGGTATTGAGCGGGGGGGTCGCAATACACGCGGGTGAGTGACGCGTGTCCTCGATACGACGGCAAAACTACCATTTTCCCTGGACATATCATTCGGACGTCAGGGGCATCACAATTCGATTCCGCACCGTCGGATCTGAGGGCCCTGATCCAGCGGTCGACGGTGAATGGTAAGCTGCAGGGGCGCGGCATAGGGACCCAGTTTAATTTTTTGCGATTTGTAAGGTTTTTCGGTGTATTTCAGACTTTGGAGAAGTGGGTTTTTTGGGGGAAAAAATGTGGATTTTGACTATTTTATTTAGCCAGAGGCCAAACAAGTCCCGATGGGCACATGGAGGGTTGTTATTGGCCCCAGGTGGACCAATAACTCCCTAGGAAAGTTTGAAATATGGCTATAGCTAGCCAAGGGTCGGGGTATTTATTTTTTGAGGATTTTCCATGTATTTATATACTAGGGGGAGGGAAAAGTTATACATAAGAGTTATATAATAAGGTTAGTAGGTTAATATGATTATGGGGGATGGGTTTGTATGGTTTAGGCTAAGTTTTATAGAGTGAAAACTTAGGCCACGGGGAATGAAAGGATGACAAATGGTGAGGTTTAGGAAAATTTGGCAAAAATGGAATAAAGACCTCTTACACAAGAAATGTGGCTTGTTTTGCCTAGGTAAAACATCTTTTCACTTAGTTTTACTATGGGATGAAGTGGACTAAGGGTAATGAGTAGACCTCATTTCCCTTGGGGGGAATGTTAGTGAGTGTTTCTTGGGAAAATGGGGAGGGGAATTAGTCATGCTCCATTTGTTTTGTAGCCACCTTGCCATGGTACATTATGATTTCATAAGATGGCAACTTATTCCAGAGGAGCAAATTGCTCACAAACCATGCCTCTGTACCATAAAAACTGCCTACCCAACCTAGTATACCTAACATTTTCTCTTCATTTTCATTGGGTGCATTTGAACTAGCAAACCCTGATTCTTCTTTTTTCTTTTAGCTGCCCTCCTATCTAAGTCTACCCTTATTTCTTCCAGGGCTCAGATTAAGCTGTTGAGACCCTTTGCTTCTCTACCTGACTACTTGCCTGCCAAGCTTAAACTGTTTGTGCAGACCTTTATTCTCTATTCTAAGACAAGTAAATTGAAACATGATATAGCCAGGATTAGGCTGTCTGGCTAATCATCAATTTTGGAAAAAGTTAACCACCTATACATAGTGAAAATTCATCCAAATATGGAACCTTTGCAACATGAAAAGGATGAACATTTTTGGCACTTCCCCAGTCAATCATGAAACATGAAACCTATTGGTATAGGAAGCTAACAATGAGAACATGCTTTGGGAAGCTGAAGGTACAACTGATAGAAAAACATGATGTGAAGGATGCCACACGTGTGCACTTGGCCAAATGGGCTCAAAATTATGAAGATAAGCCCCAACCTGAATGAGTGCACTTGTTCTATCACACCCTAGATGTCATCCCAATGAACTCGTACTTAGAAATCGAGCTCCTCCATGGGACAGGTGAATGGGATATTTTGCGCGAAGGATTCATAATGACATTCGTCTTTGAAGAAGAGTTTGACTGTATTGACGAGGCACTACAAGAGATGAAAGCAGCAATCTTTAGGATACTGCAAGATCCTTTGGACTTGATTCATCCTAATTGCGCTACTTAGTTGAGTCATGCGCTGGAATGCTATAACGTAACCACTGAAGAAGAGGATGAGGATCCGCAAAATATTAACATCCTTGAAACAGAAGGTCACCGTGAGGTTGAAGGATTGTAGATTGAGAATCCTGATATAACCATGCCACTGAAAACGAAGCAGGTAAACATTGGTACGGAGGCAGAGCTAAAATTTGAGAAGATTGGAGATTACTGAGATGATGCGACAGTGGATAAGGTCGCTAAATTGCTCCATGAATAACAATATTTATTCCCCACCAAATTTACAGGTCTAAAAGGGATAATCGGAGACCTAGGTGTTATAAAGATCATGTTGAAGCCCAATGTGAAGCCGGTTAAGAAAATACCTTACCTTCTCAATCCGAAGTATAAGGAGAAGGTCTGATTAGAGCTAAACAAGATGCTCACGGTAGGCATCATTGAGCTCATGGAATAATTTGATTGGGTAAGCCCAATGGTGGTATAGGAGAAGAGGCAAAAGGATGAAATAAGGATATGCATAGATAATAAGAAGTTGAATGACACTTGCATACATGATCCTTTCTCAACTCCATTCACTGATGAAGTGTTGAACAATGTAGGTGGCTAGGAAGCTTATTCCTTCACTGATGGGTTCTTTGGGTACCATTAGATCAAAATCGTGTTATAGGATAGAAGAAAGACAACCTTCGCAACTGAGTGGGGGTGTTTTTAGTACACTGTAATGCCATTCAGATTAAAGAATGCGCCTGTGATTTTCTCGTGCGTAGTCATTGCGACATTCAAGGAATTTATTCAAAAGTTCCTAGAAGTATACTTTGATGACTGGACTGTGTTTGGACTGGTGAAATTCCATGTCACCAGTCTACACCTGATGTTAGATACTTTTAAAAGATATCAGATCGCACTCAATATGAAGAAGTGCCTGTTTTGTGTTCCTTTTGGGACCTTGCTAAGTCATGTGGTTTGCAGACAGGGACTAATGATAGATCCTGTGAAGATCTCGGTGATACTAAAATTGGAAGCACTGAGGAGTGTGAAAGAGCTACGTGCTACCCTAGGACATACAAGATATTATAGAAAGTTTATCAAAGGCTATGCCTAGATCACTGTGCCTATGGAGAAGTTGTTGAAGAAGGATGTCACATTCTATTGGAACAAGGACTATAAGAAGAACTTGGATGTATTGAAAGAAAATATGGTCACTGGCCGATTTTAGTCTTCCCGGATTGGAAGAAGGAGTTTCATGTACATGTCGACACATCATATATAGCATTGGGAGTAGTACTAACATAGGCTAGTAGAGGAGACTTGGACCATCCTATAGCATTCGAAAGCAGAAGGTTATCTAAGGTGGAGAAGAACTATTCCACCAACAAGCGCGAAGGGTAAGCCATGGTATACGCGCTCTAGTAGTTTAGACACTATTTTCTGGGTGGCCATTTTAAGATGTATACAGATCATTCCGTGCTGAAATACCTAGTCAATAAGCCTGTTTTGGGGGGAGAATATGCAGGTGGTTGTTATTGTTCTAGGAGTATGATTTTGAAGTTATTGTGAAGCCTAGACGAGTGAACAAGGGACTAGACCATCTATCACACATCAAGACAGGGGAAGAGCCCACTAATTTGGAAGAAGGATTGTCTAACATGCAACTATTTGTAGTGCACATCATGGATGGTCATTTTGAGGATATCATACACTTCCTAACAACAGGAACTGCCCCAGAAGGATACACCATCCAGCAGAAGGAGTTAGTGGTGCACCCGACAGATTTTTCTATCATTGTTGGACATCTATACATGTTAAAATTGGCAACTAAGGCCAAAATCCATGTGGTTCATCTTATTCATGTCTGATAATATTTTTATTAGATTCCTCTCATTGAGAGGTGTAGGATTGATCTAAAGATCATCCGATTCTGATATGAATTTATTTTGATTATGGAATAATTATCAAGCCGATCAACAATTCATGTAGGCTCAGAAGCCCAACAGTCACATCTATTCAATCATCAACAGTTGTGTATAAATACAGGAGGCCTTTTCCTCATTTGGACTCACTCATCTCATCACATATCTCTCTCTCTCTTGCGTAGAAAAGAGGCTCTTCTCCTACTGCACAGAAAGAGTCTCTTCTCTCACATGTGTGGAAGGAAGGACACATATTTAAGGCTGCAACTGAAGATCATAAGTTTGACCAGCATTGACCATCTTTCTCCCTCTTTGAACTGTGCTATAGGTGGATCTAACTCTCCTCAGAAGGCCACATTTTTTGGTGAAGGAATCAAGCTGATCCAACGGTCAGTTTGCAAGATATTGTCTGCCCTAGTTTAGTGCTAATGCTGGTTATGCCAATGATGTTGGTGATGCCGATGATGCCAATGATTTCGATGATGCTGACGATGTTGACGCCATTGATGCTGATGATGTCGATGATGCTGGTGATGTTGGTGATGCCAATGATGCCGGTGATGCCGATGATGCCGGTGATGCTGATGCCGGTGATGCTGGTGTCGTTGATATAGGGTTTGCTGCTACTGATGTAAATCAGATTTATGTACTATTTCTCTCTATTTAATTATTGAAGATAAAGGAGGATTTGATCAAAGGGTTTCCCGACATTGGGGTTTGTCCCTGGCTAGTTGCCACATCTTGTGTCTCTTGTCTTGGCTTGTTTTTTTGTCGATCATTTAATGTTCTATCTGCACTTTACTTTATGTACATGTGATTGCTAATATGTGGATAATGATAAGAAAGATAAGTAAACTGCTATAAGCATAGAACATAACATAAATTAACATGGTATCGGAGCTGAGGTGAAGACAAAGCCCGAGTAAGAGCAAGAGCAATCATCAAAGAGAAGATTGGAAAGGCTATCATAAAAGAACTATGGGGTCCTCAACACTCTTCCCTGCCAAAGTCAAGCTCTGTGAGAAAGCTGACTATCATGGATGGAAGATGTCTCTAGATCTAACCTTAGAAGATCAAGGAGTGTTGTACCATGTGAGAGGCAATATTTTTGAGCCTCCATCAAATGCACCTATTGCTGCCAAGAAAAAATGGAAAAATGGTGAAGTCAAAACAAAGAAGATCATCCGAGACTCTATCGGCAAGCGGTTGGTGGCCTACATCTCCGACCTGAACACCTCCAAGGAAATCTACGATAGACTGGTGAGGTTATTGAAAGTTAATGATGCAAATCAATTTTTGTTTCTTATAAATAAGCTGAAGGAAATTAAGAAGGGCAAAGATGAGAGTATGCAAGCATACTTCTTAAGAGTCACCGAGATTAGGAACGATCTCCTATCTATTGGGGAGACTATTACTGATAGGGAAATGGCACTCACGACTCTTAGAGGACTACCATCCGAATGGTATGTGTTCAGGACTACTCTTCTGAAAAATAATGTTATTCTTAGTTTTGAGGAATTAATGGCTAGATGCGTTCAAGAAGAAACAAGGGTAGAAGAGCAAGAAATGCCCATGCCTAAAGGTCCTCCTGCTACCTTTTCTTCTCATGCTAAGAAAAGAAATGATTCCAGGACTAAATCAAAAAGAAAGTTTGGACCTAAGGGTGGAAGAAAAGGATGATGTTACCTTACTTTTACTAATGACTATTCTCGAAAGACTTGGATATACTTCTTGAAAAGGAAGGATGAAGTGTTCTCTTGGTTTCAACACTTCAAAGCCTTGATCAAGAATCAAACTGAAAAGAAGATCAAGATCTTAAGGATTGATAATGGGATTGAATATGAATCTAATGAGTTTCATGACTTTTGTAAAGAGGCTGACATTAAGAGGGAGATTACTACACCATATACTCCTGAACATAATGGTGTGGTAGAAAGGAAGAACCTTACGATTGTGGAAGCTGTCTGTGCCATGCTCCATGATCAAAGATTTTCGAAGTTTCTATGGGATGAAGCTGCAAACACCATTGTATATGTACAAAATCGATGCCCTCATCAAGCATTGGGTTCCAAGACTCTTGAAGAAATTTTCACTGGTAAGAAACCTGACGTATCTCATTTTAGAATTTTTGGAAGCCCTGTATATTTTCATGTGCCGAAAGAGAAAAGGAATAAATTAGTTGCATCTGGAAAGAAAGGAATATTCGTGGGCTATGGTGAAAATACTAAGGGCTATAGAATCTATGTAGCTGGTCAAAAGGGAAGCCGTGATTAGTCATGATGTCACCTTTAACGAAGATATGGCTCTTAGTTAGGTTAACAATCTTCCTATAGAGAGGAGCTCTCTAGAAGCTGATATCAGGGAACTGAAAGAAAAAGAGTATGATGAGATATTTGCACCTGTTGCCAGATATACCACCATCCACTCGATCATAGCCCTTGTGGCTTCACAAGGATGGAACCTACATTAGATGGATGTCAAGACCGTGTTCTTGCATGGTTCGATCAAAGAAGAGGTCTACATGGAGAAACCCAAAGATATTTAGATTTATGATAAAAAATCTCATGTATGCAGGTTGAAGAAGGCTCTCTATGGGCTGAAGCAAGCACCTTGAGCATTGTATGAGAGGATCGATGAAGCTAGGATTCACTAGGAGTGAAGTTTACCCTAACTTCTATTTTAAGGTTGAAGATGACAAACCTCTCATAATAGTGTTGTATGTGGATGACCTCTTCCTAACAGGTGCAGACCCTCTCATTCAAAAATGTAAGAGGGAGTTGGATTCTGAATTTGAAATGAAGGACCTAGGACCAATGCATTATTTCCTAGGACTTGAAGTCCAGCAGAAGCCAAGGGAAATTTTCTTATCTCAAGGAAAATATGTGGCGAAGATATTGGAAGGATTCAATATGGTAGACTGCAAGCCTGTAACTACCCCGATGGAGCTTGACTTCAAGAAGTTAAGCGGTAGTTTTGCTGGACTTATTTTATGAAATGATACCGAGTATCGACAACTCATCGGAGCATTAATGTTCTTAGTGAACTCCCTTCTAGATATATGCTTTGCAGTCAACACATTAAGTCAACATATGGTTGAACCTCATCACATACATTGGATTGGTGCCAAGAATCTGTTAAGATATCTTCATGGCACAGTTACATATGGGCTAAGATACACTACCAGAGATGTGAGACTACTTGGATACACAGATGTTGATTGGGCAAGTAGTGTGGTGGATCGTAAGATCACTTCTGGGTATTGTTTCTCCTTGGGATCTACTTCGATATCCTGGATGAGCAGGAAGCAGAACTTGGTGGCTTTGAGCACCGTTGAGGCAGAGTATGTTGCTGCTAGCATGGCCTCCTGTGAGGCAGTCTGGTTGCAGAAGCTCTTCAGTGAGCTGTCTAGATTTACATTGGATACCACCATGATCCTATGTGACAACCAAAGTGGGATTCGTTTGTCAGAGAATCCCGTATTTCATGATCGCTCCAAGAATATCGATATTAGGTACAACTATATTTGAGATATGGTGCAGAGGGGAGCTATAAGGCTCCAACATATCGGTATAGATGAACAGGTCACCGACATTTTGACAAAGCCCCTAGGAAAGGTCAAATTTTTGACTTTCCAAGAATGACTTGATGTCATTCAGAAACCCTCTGATGAGGGTCCTATATGATGTATGGAGCTCTTGGAGCTCCGGGGGGGCGCGGGGTACTTCTTAGAGTGACATATGACCACAGGGTGACTCACCATCCCCTGGTGGTGTATGTGTACAGGGTAAAAGAATCAAAACTTTCCCTGTGACACCCCGTGGTGACTATGTAGCAGGATGATTAGTTCCCCTGTGAGGTTTGGATGATGTGTTCTCCTTGACGATTATGTAGTAGGATGATTAAGTTCTCCTGTGAGGTATGGATGATGTGTTCTCCATGACAATTATGTAGCAAGATGATTAGTTCTCCTATGAGGTTTGGATGATGTGTTCTCCATGATGATTATGTAGCAGGATGATTAAGTTCTCCTGTGAGGTTTGGATGATGTGTTCTCCATGACGATTATGTAGCAGGATGATTAGTTCTCTTATGAGTCCTAGATGATGTGTTCTCCATGGAAATTGTGGAGAGGATGATTCGCTCTCTTGTGGATAGGATTATTCACTTTCTTGTGGATAGGATTATTCGCTCTCATGTGGACAGGATGATTCACTCTCCTGTGGACAAAATGATTCACTCTCTTGTGGGACAAGATGATTCGCTCTCTTGTGGAACAGGATGATTCGCTCTCCTATGAACAAGATTGATTAGTTCTCCTGTCAAGGCATCCTACCCATGTAGTCTGGGACTCATGGGAAGTACCTCTCATCTGATTAATGAGTAGGGAAATGAGGATAGGGACCATAGTAGTATCGATGGACACATCACTGTATCTACCGTACTCCCTACACTAGGATGACCTTCATTGATCTAGGATCAATGATACTAGTCTGGGACTAGTGGTAGGAGTTGTACCCACTATGACACTGACTTCGGGTCAGTTAAGACTGGTCTGGGACCAGTGGTACACACTCTAAGACTGAATTTGAGTTAGTGGAAGATGGTACTAGTCTGGGACTAGTGGTAGGAGTTGTACCCACTATGAAGCTGACTTCGGGTTGGTTGAGACTGATCTAGGACCAGTGGTACACACTCTGAGACTGACTTCGGGTCAGTGGAGGACTAGTTTGGGACTAGTGGTAGGAGTGGTACCTACTATGACGCCAACTTTAGGTCAGCTGAGACTAGTTTGGGACTAGTGGTACACAATCTGACACTAACTTTGAGTCAGTGGAGGATGATACTGGTCTGGGACTAGTGGTAGGAGTTGCACCCACTATGACGCTGACTTCGGGTCAGTTGAGACTGGTCTGGGACTAGTGGTACATACTTTGAGACTGACTTTGGGTCAGTGGAGGACTAGTCTGGGACTAGTAGTAGGAGTGGTACCTACTATGATGCTAACTTTGGGTCGGTTGAGACTGTTCTGGGACTAGTGGTACAGACTCTGAGACTGACTTTGAGTCAGTATGATACATCCTTGATCATTTCTTCTTCTTCATAATTCGAACAAAGAAAAGCAGAGCAGAATAGAGAAGATCAGAACATGGCAGAACAAAATAGAGCAAAGCAGGTAGGATAGAGCAGAGTAGAGCAAGGGTCAAGCTGTATAGGGAAGTGCATTTGATGGATGAATAGTAGTGACCGACATATGAATTGTAGATGGAGTTTTCCCTAGTTGAGAGGGAGTGTTAAAATTGGAAACTAGGGCCAAAATCCATGTGGGTCATATTATTCATGGCTGATAATATTTTTATTAGATTCCTCTCATTAAGAGGTGTAGGATTGATCTAAAGATTCGATTCCGATATGTATTTATGGAGATATGAATTTATTTTGATTATGGAATAATTATCAAGCCGACCAGCAACTCACGTAGGCTTAGTAGCCCAACAATTACATCTATTCAATCATCAACAGTTGTGTATAAAAACAGGAGGCCTTTTCCTCATTTGGACTCACTCATCTCATCACATCTATCTCTCTCTCCTACATAGAAAAGAGGCTCTTCTCCTACTACGCAGAAAGAGTCTCTTCTCTCACATGTGTGGAAGGAAGGATATAGATTTAAGGCTGCAACTACAGATCATAAGTTTGACCAGCATTGACCATCTTTCTCACTGTCTGAACTGCGTTGTAGGTGGATTTGACTCTCCTTAGAAGGCCGCATTTTTTGGTGAAGGAATCAAGCCAATCCAACGGTTGGTTTGCAAGATATTGTCTACCCTAGTTTAGTGCTAATGCTGGTTATGCCGATGATGTTGATGATGCCAGTGATGCCGGTAATGCCGATGATGTCAATGATGCTAATTATACTGATTTCGGTAATGCTGATGATGCCGGTGATGCTGATGATGCTGATGCTGGTGATGCTGGTGATGCTGATGCCATTGATCTAGGGTTTGCTGCTGCTGATGTAAATCAGATTTATGTACTATTTCTCTCTGTTGAATTATTGAATATAAAGGAAGATTTGATCAAAGGGTTTCCCCACATTGGGGTTTGTCCCTGGCTAGCTGCCACATCTTGTGTCTCTTCTCTTGGCTTGTTTTTTGTCAATCGTTTAATGTTCTATCTGCACTTTACTTTATGTACATGTGATTGATAATCTGTGGATAATGATAAGAAAGATAAGTAAACTTCTATAAGCATAGAACATACCATAAATTAACAGTACAAAATGGGGTCAGATGAGATATTGTGACAATATGTACCAGAGTTTGAAAGAAGTAGTATCCTCATAGACACTCATGGGAGTGCTGTGGGAGGACATTATGCAGGGAGAGTGACCGCGTGAAAGATTCTACATGCAGGGTTGTGGTGGCCAACCCTCCATCAGGATTCAAAAGCTTACTGCAAAGTGTGTGACATATGTGAAAGGACTGGCAGGCCATCATGGAGGGATGAGATGCCTCTGAATCCATAGATGACACTACAAACCTTTGAGAAATGGGAAATAGATTTTGTGGGACCCATCCAGCCCCAAGGAAAGATGGGAGCAAAGTACATTATCACCGCGATGGAGTATTTGACTCAGTGGGTGGAGGCACAACCTATGAAGGATTACATAGGTGCGACTACTGTGAAGTTCCTCTTTGAGTATGTATTGATGTGATTTGGCTGTCCAAATATTTTGATGAGTGATCGCGGTACACACTTTTTGAATGAGATGATTAGCGTGCTGACGAAGGAATTTCAAGTATATTATGAGAAGAGCACGCCTTATCACCCACAGACTAATGGGATGGTGGAAGCATTCAATAAAGCATTAGAGAATGCATTGACAAAGGTTTGCAATGCTAAGCGAAGTGATTGGGACCTACGCATACCTACAATACTATGGGCTTATCGGATGACATGCAAGAAGTTGACTAGACAAATGCCCTTTAGGCTTGTCTATGGTGTTGAAGTAGTAATGCCCATGCAATACATTGTGCCTAGTTTGCACATAGAGCACTCATGGGTATGACGAATTGCGGAGCCCTGGAAGAAAGGCTCGTACAACTGGCTAAACTTGAGGAAGAAATATTTTTAGTTGGATTTCACCAATAGGTCCAAAAGCAGCGTGAAAAAGCATGGCATGATCGGCACATTAAGCTGTGCACCTTTAAGGTAAATGACCTGGTTTTGTTATATGATAGCAAGTTTGATAAATTTCCAGGAAAATTCAAAATGCACTGGTTAGGGCCCTACGTCATTAAGGACATTACCGATGGAGGAGTGGTACAGTTGGTCAAATTGAATGGAGATCCCTTCCTAGGAAAGGTGAATGGCAGTTGATTGAAGCCTTCTGCTGACAGTCCGGCCACATGACTAGATGCAAGTAGCATAGTCTTAGTGCTCTAGGCAGCTGAAAAGAGGCGCGAGACTATAAACTACACTGCCCGGGCTGGGGAGCTATGCAATTGGAGGATTGTGCGAAGCAAGGAAGTGTCATAGGGTTTGTGATAGTGCGAAGGGAGTTGTGCTACCTAGGGAGAAATTGTGTAGGTCGACTAGAAAGTGACTATGAAAGTCATTGTTCATGATTTGATGGTAGAAATGCAGCCAAATGAAGTGAGTGGCCCAAATTTAAGATGAAATTTATGGGTCAGATCCTTGAAAATTTGCCACTAATCCAACATTAATGAACCAAATTTGGGGGGAGCGGTTGGATTTGAATTCAAAATGCCCTATAAATTACAAGTGGCTATCCAGTGAGCAAACACTTGGCATTTTGAGAATTGATTTGTTGAGATCTCAGGTGCGCATGAATCTCAAGCACTACAAACTTTTGATAGCCAGTAAAGTCTTTGAGACATCGCCGAAGGAGACACATGAGTTCTTGCAGAACATCATGTCGGCACCTACAGAAGCTATAGATACCGCAACAGAGGAGTCGGTGCCAGAAATTGAGATGGATGCCGAAGAATCTACTCCTGAGGTTGCCGAAGTATTAGCCAAAGTCCCCAAATCACCAAGGACATAGAGACCAAAACTAACCCCAACCAAGGAGAGTGTGAAGGATAAAAAGGGCAAGCAACCTACAATAACAGTTTGCCACAAAGAAACCCACCAAAGCCCATCGCATAGGAGAAGGGAAAATCCATCAATTTAGAGTTGGAGGAGGAAGAAATCGAAGACATCTCGATGGACGATGAGGATGCGGGAGTAGATGTGGAGGAGGTTGAAGCCCAAGGTGCTCACCCTATCACTTGGTTGCATGAGTATGTCCCTCCGTGCAAGGGAAAGTCCAAGGTACCGAAAGACATCGATGAAAGCAAGGTCCCCTTGCAAACCCTTCTACTGTTGGATGAAATTGTTTTTGAAGGACAGTGCATGGGACGGGTTCCTCAGTTGAAACTTGAAGACTGGGACTTGGCTGACCAGATGAAGTTCCCACACCTGGTGACCGAGTAGATGATGCATTGCATTATCGATACAACCACTGGAATGACTGCATTAGATCCACAGAGGTGGCTCAAAGGAGTAGACAAGGAAGGGTTGCTCAACCTGCTTTGGGTTCCGCACTACAACTGCACCTCGGTTACAATATTGGTCATCAAGAAACTGCTATTGTTGGTGCATGATGGGTATTTGTGGCTGTAGGAGCCAATACCCATCACTAACAGATTGATCCACAAGATCATGTGGTTACCTTACACCGGAGAAAATTTGGCCATGATGTTTGGTGGAAATGGTGGTGAGCAAGCCCTCACAGAGGCCATGAATGAAAAGTTCAAATTGGTAAAGAAGCTGCATGGATATGCCATATCCAACATCTGTGACCCTATTATAAAGGTGGGTATACAGATTCTAGTAGGGGAGGTGATGAGGAAGTTTCACGCTGATGAGGTGTTGATGCCTATCATCACGCTAGCATTTCAGTGCATCGAAGGAGTTTAGTTCAATTGGGTAGACTATCTTTGTGATGAGTTCCTTGCGAACTGCAGGAGCTCAGCAAGATGTTCCACTACATTGGCTCTTGATGTTGATTATGCTGGTAGCATGGAAGCTTCCAGAGGAGAGTCAATTCCCTTTGGTCGCACCAGACCTACTAGAAGTAGTGAAGTATGCTTCGCTGTGGGTGACCAAGGATGCGCAGCGCATCAAGGACAACAAGATCTTCTAGATCTTGGTGGAGATGAACATCTGCATGGCCATCAATCAGAAATCGCGGTTGTTGCCTATAGTGTATACCAACCCGTAGGGCTACGTAGAGTTTAAAGTAGAGTTTCACCATGTGTCCATTAGGGCATGGAAGGACCCTACACAGAAATGGTATGACTTGCCTTATCTAGAAACGGATGATGTCATTGATGTAGTACTTGATCGATGGGCGGCAAAATGGCACACCATAGTAGACTCGGCAGTGGGAGGAAGCAAGTCCACCACGCAGAGAAAGAAGGAGAAGGCTAAGCTAAAGATAACATAGCTAGCCGAAAAGAGAAAGAAGGAGGCTGCTGACAAGGCCCAGGTGGAGCGTGATGTCACTCAATAGACAGAGAAGCAAACAGGTGGAATAGAGCGAGGATTTAACAAAGGTGCAAGGTCGCCTTCACTTGAGACAAAAGAGGAGATAGACGAGTAGACAACACAACACGGCATGGACTCACATGCAATGTCTGCCTGCATCAAGCGTCCAAGGGAGTAGGAGAAAGGAGGATCCAGGAAAAAATCCAAGGCTACTAAAACATTACTGGACCTAATCACTCTCATAGAGTGTGATCTACATGACATTGGTGACACGGTGTGGGATGTCACTATGGAGGCCCTACAATAGTTTGAGCAACAACAACAACTAGTATTGGGGGCTATCTAGACACGTCTAGAGGGGTTGCACACCCGCGTGACACAGGTTGGCACGGTGTCTACAAGCCTTGCTATTGGCACCTCAGAAGCTACTGAGATGCTACACACGAAGGCCTCCAGCACAATAGTGTTTCCTGATGGAGCACTGACCACGGAGAGTGAAGCTGATAGGTCCAATGTTAGTGCCCTCAAGGGAGTAGGGTTGAATCTGGTAGGGCTCCTTGGTGAAGCACTCCACCTCTTGTAGGAGGGAGTGATCGCAGAGCTGAGGTCCCATGAGCACCATGCCCTCTAGATGATTAGTGAACAATGGATTAACAATGAGTAGATGGCACTGCAGCGAGACTCTGCCATTGCTGCTGTGACCGAGGCGACCAATCAGAACAAGCGTATAATACAGGTCGTCAAGGAGGCTTTCCAAATGGTCCCATAGTTGTTCATTCCTGAGGAGGAACTAGTTGAGGTGTGCGTCTACAAACTGGCCACAGGAGTGTGTGACGCTCAAACAGAAATGGCGAGGGTTCGCCTAGAATTAAACCTGCAGATCACAGAGTTACAGTTGAAGACCCAGCCTTCAACTTCGCTAGAAGTGAAGGAGCAGTAGGAAACCACTATCACAGAAGTTGTAGCAGCGGTTGACAACGTAGTAGCAGACTGCATGCAACTTTTTGAGCAATCGCTCAAGGTCATGACAAGCGTGCAGGAGGAACCCAATGTAAAATGACTAGAGACAGAAGTGCGTGAGCTACAATAATGGTATGATGAGGTCAAAGGCATGACACGAACTGTCAAGCTCACATAGAGACTAGCGAAGCTACAGGAGGACAAGTAGCTGAAGGAACAGGTGGATACAGCGCTGCACAAGGAAGTAGTACTGAAGGCACGACTGAAGCCTTGGCTGGATGAGGCTTACATGGTGACAGGCACTATTGAAGGAAAGCTTGTGACTCTGCAAAATCAGCAAAAGCTTTAGGTCAACAACTCAAGAGCATTGACTAAGCAGATGGTTGAAAATGCGAAGCAGGTGGCCGCGCAGTGCATTGCTGAGGTTACGGTCATACGAGTCGAACTAGAAGGGCTTCATGCTAAGATCTCCGCGTCTGCCAAGTGACTCGAGGGCGAGTCACGATGTTTGGGTTGGAGGCCTGTTGGGAACGGGATTCCCCAAGGACATTTTTGGGTCTAAAAGCCCATGTTTTGGGTTGAATTTTGTAGTAAAGATGTAAAGTCTTCGTATTTTGTGGTCACAGAGAGTGAAGGTGTCATGAGTCATAAAGGGTTGTCCACCCCTATTTTTGTAAAGTAAAGGCAGCTGTAAAAGGTCTACCCGTGGTCCATGAACCATGGGATTTTATAAAAAGAGCTAAGTAAGTAAGCTCTAAGTAGTTTTTTCAGAGTTAGATGTTGAAGTTTCTAAGTCTACCTAGTTAGAAACCCTCCATGCACTTTATCTGATTTATTCCTACCTACTTGTCCTTTTACTTAACAAGTTATTTATAATGTAAATACTAAAAATAAACACTAGTGCATGCTCAACATATTACATATCAACAACTAAAAGAAACAAAAATAATCAAACGAAATGACACCGTCATTTTTCGACCAGTGTCCCTGGAAAAACGCAATTTAGGAAAACCAGTGTAACTATCTGAGGGTTTTCTTATTAAGAAATATCATAGTACAATCTGGGTGCTGAAATTGGCCTACCCAATAGAGAATTTCCTTGGAAGTAATATCTATTAGTTTGAGACAAATCCCCTGGCTGAAACCCCAGATAATCCTTTCGACAGCTCCTAAGCTCCAATCTGCCCTAGAAACCCCAGCATCAGCCTTTTCTGGACTGCCTCAACCCCTCTCTGTTCAGCGCTAGCCCTGCATCACCCTGAATGGGTCTACATCAGCCTTAGGAGGCCCTGCATTAGCCTTCTGGCCCTCTGCACTAGCAACGCTGGCCTCTCTGAGGCTCTGTGCAACTCTTAGCTACCTCTGTGTGGCCTTGTGTGAGCTATGGCTGCTACTGTGTCACTCTCACAGGCTACTGCACTGCTCTCTTGACACTATCTCTACCTCCCTGTCTCTCTATACTTAATTCCCCTTAGTTGCAACTCTTGATCACTAATTCTATCTCTCTTAGCAAACCCCACTCTAGAGAATAGAATGACTGATCACTATGGTGCCTTCCCCAAGGGACCCTCAAGCCTCCTCTTATGATTTTCCTGTTGACATATCAATGGTCAAGATTAAGTCCCTAATCAATGGCTAAGATTAGATCTGGCTTGATCCATGTCTTTTGGACCATTATAACACAGTTTCATATTAATACACATTAATATTTTATTTTCCCTAAGTTTAGAGTTAGGGACTCCATTAAAAATATTAATTATTTTAATATCTCTTGAACTATTTAGAATATACCCAAACCCTTTCTGGGTATTGGATATATCATGTGCCCCTATGTCTCCACCAAATGTTGTGGCTAGAGCACATATGATGCTACTCCAAATCAACACTCCCTCTTAGCGAGGACTGTGCTCTAGAAATACTCCTCACTGAGTATTACTCTGATCATCCGGTATCAATACCTTTGCTGATGCTAGGAATTCCTGCCCAACATTCTCTACACTACTACATCCTTTACTACTACCCATGGACCTACCACTACAACTACTACATCTATACGACAACTCCCTCTGCATCCGTGCTGTTGCTCATCCTTCCTCCCAGCACTGCATCCGAACTGCACCTCCTCTCATCATGTTTCATCATGCTGCCCACTGCTGCACTGCAACTCAGTTGCTGAGAAGTAAGTAATTTATCTCCAACTCTGACCTCTCTATTGGGAAAAAGACCCTCACTGATGCTAAAGTTCCCTTTGCCATTGACAAGTGCTCCCTCTCTAACCTCTGCGATGCTGCAACAACTCCCTACACCTTGCACATTTGCACACCTCCCTGTGCCATCCTGCACTGGTGCAACACTCCTGTGCCTCTCACACTGTTGCAGCCTACTAACCTCACACTGTCTCAGGACTCTTACACTGTAGCTCTCTTTCTCGCTTCATCCGCATCCATCTCTACCTGACTCAACTAGTCCTGCTACTCCTCTTCGGGACTTCTGTAGCAAGGTCTAATCCAAGAGGCTGGGTACCTCGAGGATCCTTCCTCTCATCGCTTGTAGTCTATCTGACTATAGATTGATGTCTCCCCACTTCTGCTCAAGTGGTGCTTGTGCACTCATGGAATAATCATCATCTATCAAAATTTCCTTCTCTGCCCTTGTTGGTGCTACCTTAGTCTTGAAAGACTCTCCCTTACTCTTCTTCCTTGGACACTGGGCCACATAGTGACCCATCTCCCCACAGTGGAAGCATTTTATCTTGGACAGATCCTCCTTCTTTCACTTCTCCTACTTTCCCTCAGATGCTAGGGAAACATCTTCCTCCTCCTACTTGACTTTGATCTCGTTGCTACTGCTACTCGTCTTCAACTACTGTTTGATCTCTTCTTGGAAAAGAGAAACCCACATCTCATCCCAAGGTGGAAGTGCCCCTCTACCCAGTATACTCTAGAAAAATACTTCCCAGGCCTCTGAGACTACATTTAGGGCCATCCTCACCTTCAATTCCTGATCTGACGTGGCTTCTATAGCAGTCAATTGATCTCAGATCTCGTTCAGTCCTCCGAGGAAGGTGTCAATTGGCTCTCCCTTCTTCTTCTATTATGATCTCAAATGATTCTCAAGTAACATTCTTCTCTGCAAAGAAGTATGCTGGCACATTCTCTTAAGGGCCTCCCACATCTCATATGTCGTTTCCTTCTCAGCAATGTGTGGTACTACATGGTCCTTGACCCCGTTAAGGATGATTCTCTTGGACCTCACCACTGCCTCCTCATACTTGTCGTTATCATTGGGGTTAACTGGGATAGCTATAACCTTTAAGGTGAAGTTCTTGACATGATTTCTCTCAAGTATGGATAAGATTCTGGCCTTCTAGACTGTGAAGTTTGACCCTCTGTCTAGTATATCCTAGTCACTTACTCCATGTAGTGCCATGATGCTCTTCTAATTCCGTCTTGGAATTTCTATGTTTGACTCCTCCAAGTCTCTACTTCCCATTTTGAAGTTCTCTTTTGGACTCCCTATGAGTCCCGATTTCCCTCCTGGAAATCCTTCTACCATTGTCGAGATGCCACCTACTCTAATCGTCGTGTACAATCGCGCCATTGGTCCGGGTTTCTTGGCTAGAAACACTTGATAGCAACTCCCTCCTCTTGGCCTTTCTTTGTCAAGTACTTTTTTGACTATGATCTTGAGGGAAGTTTCATGCAAAACCTTATTTAGGTCACCCAGGTTATTAGAAGACGATAAAAGCAATTTTTACCATTGGCCAAATTTGAAGAGGGATGTAGCAGAGTTCATGGCTAGGTGTTTTGATTGTCAGCCTGTGAAGAAAGAATGTAAGAATCCAAGTGGAATGCTACAATAGATTGCAATCCTAGAGTGGAAAGGGGAAGTCATTTCCAAGGACTTCATTAAAGGTTTGCTGAAGATAGTGAGACAACATGATTCCATCATGGTTATTATGGACAAGTTGATGAAGGTTGCACATTTCATTCTAGTGAAGTCTACATTTTCAGCTAGCGATGTAGCATAGGTATTAATCCAAGATGTGGTCAGATTACATGGTGTTTCGAAGAAGATTGTGTCAAACAGGGATATGAAGTTCACTTCCAAGTTTTGGAAGGAGTTATTTGTAGGTTTGGGTACATAATTGGCCTTCAGTATGACATATCATCCGTAGACATATGGATAGACAAAGAGGGTCAACAGGATATTGGAGAACATGTTGAGGATGTATGTGATGCATCAACAGTGGAAGTGGGAGGAGTATATTCCCTTGCTAGACTTTACATACAACAATGGGTATCACGAATATTTGAGGATGAGTCCATTTGAGATGTTGCATGGGCGGAGTTGCAATACTCCTATTAGTTGGAGTGATCTAGTTAATAGGGTACTTATTGGACTAGATATGTTGGTAGACATGGAATAGGAAATGCAGGTAATCAAGAGAAATATAAAGGCAACAGAAGATAAGTAGAAGAGTTATGAAGATTGAAACAAGTTGTTCAAGGAGTTCGAGGTTGGGGAACATGTGTACTTGCACATCAAACCAAAGAAGAGATCCTTCTGGATTGGATCATGTGCCAAGATGGTACCATGGTTTTGTGAACCCTTCAGTATCATTGAGAGGATTGGGCCAGTAGCCTATCGACTTATACTGTCTCCAAAAGTGAAAGTCCAAGATGTTTTCCATGTGTCATTTTTTAAGAAGTATGTTAAAGATGTTGATCATGTGATTGATTGGTCTATATTGTAGGTGGAAGAAGATTGAAAATTCTAGTTGGAGCCTCAGTTTATATTGCAAAAAAATATGCTCATGCTCTATATTCAAGCAATCGAGCAATTTAAGGTGCAACGGAAGCACTTTGGGCCTAATGAAACTACTTGGGAGATGGTGTATCAAATGTGGCCTATGTATCGTTCCTTGTTTTTCGGTTGAGGAAAAACATTTTTGGCTTGGTGTTTTGGTCTGGTTTGTGGTATATGTTTTGATGATGATGGTTTATGTACATATGTATATGGATGTAAATACCACCATGAGCTATGTTATAAAGCTCCAATAAGCAGTATGAGTGTCATATCATGATGATATTATGTTGTTATGTTTCATGTTGGTTTGCTTCTCAACATGTTGATCATTTTAAATACTACATCGAGCTAAGTTATAAATATCCATCGAAAGTATATTTTCTTACAACAATTTTGTGGTTATAGGTGTTGTTGAACACTGAGGGTGGTGTTCCCCAAGGGGGAGGGTTCTGTAATAGCCCTTCCATGTAATAAAAGTAAATAAAGGAAAAATAATAACCATGGTTGAAGGGACACTTATTCCAAGCTTAATGTTGGGCAAAATCCTAGTGATGGGTATCACTTGTGATTGTTTGTGGCTAAGGAAATTGGCAATGGAAATGGCTAAGGCTTTGGAAAGGAAAAATGGCATTTTTGGTACATTTATTTATGAAAATAATGGAAATTAGGAGAAAACGGAGGCGAAAGGTCACAGGTTGCATGTGAGGAGGAAATTGAAGGAAAATAATGGAAAATGAAGAAAATAGAGGCCTCATTCATAAAAAGGCTTTTGAGGATGAGTTGGTAACCTTTTATTAGTTCAGTTTTGGATCCCTCTCATTATTCTCTCTCTCTCATACTCTTGGAGACTTATAGTTGTCTTGGAGCACTCTTGGTGGATGTGGCATACTTGGATTCTTGGAGCAAGAAGGCAAAGGAAGAGCAAGAAAGTGCAAGAGGACATCGGGATCAGCAGTTACATCATATTTGTTTGCAGGTACCGAGTTGCATCTATGTTTTATTCACTAGTTTTAGTATGCATGACATATGCATGTCAATTGTTGGTCATGGTCTGTCATTGGCATGGAGGATTTCTTGGATTGATAGTGGATTGCCTAGCCTTGCCATTTCCTGGATAGCCATGGTGATTGTGGGTTTACTTTCATTATGTATTATGGTTGGTTCTCATGTTTCCTTAGCTTTGGTTGAGTTATTAGTTCCTAGAAGCCCTAGTTGGACAAACACGCTTGAAGACCCATAATAGCATGGGTTGAGTTACTAATACTGGAAGCCTTGGTTGGAAAAACGCTATGGAAGCCCTTGGTGGGTTGAATTACTAGTCCTGAAAGCCTTGGTTAGATAAACACTCTGGAAGCTTGGTGACAGTTGTGGGTTGTGTTACTAGTCCTAGAAGCCTTGGTTGGAACAAATGCTCTGGAAGCCCTTTAAGGCTTGGATGGAGACCAACCTGAAGATGGTTTTGTGATGTCTGACCGTGAGGTGGAATCATTGTTTGATGGGTTGAGATAGATGGCCTATGGAAGCCCTAGATAAATTTTGATTGATGTGTTCTATGAGATCCCACATTCATGCTTGGCATATGGCACAGGGGTGAATGATCGAAGAGAGATTTGGCTCAGCCATTCTATGGTCAGGTGGAACATGGAAATCCCATCCTGGGTTTGGATTTTGCATCAATAATGAAAGGTTATTTCTCCTTGTATTTCTATGAGCATTTTGATGGATTATATGTGGTCTATATGGTTGTACTTTCATGAGTATTTATACTACTATTGTGTTGGTTATGTATGTGTTTTATGATAGTATCCATGTATAGCGCACTCCTAAGCCTCATTCCCCTTCCTTGTTCTGAGTTGTTCCCTCAAAAATGCCTTCCTTCTTGTTGAGCACATGACACATCATCGAAGCACAAAGCCTAACTCCTTCAGGCTTCAAAAATGTGCCCTGTACCCTCCTTAACCCTCTTGAGTGTATAAGCACACCCCAGAGACCTAAAGCCCAACCCTTGAACTTTTGACAATGCACCATGTGCCCTCCTTGGTATCCTTGAGCACATGAGTGCACCTTGAAGACTTGAAGCCTCATCCCTTCAGCCTCCATCAGTGTGTCGTACACTCTTCTTATCTCCCTTGAGCACACAATGCACTTGGGAAGACCAAGTGTCCTTCCTTCATCCTTTGTAACTATTCCCTATTCCCTCCCTTCATTTCTCTCTCTCCTCTTGAACGAATGAGTGCATCTCAAAGCCCTGAAGCTTCATCTCTTCAACTCTTCAGCCTTTCGAAGTGCACCCTTGTGACCAGAAATTTTCTTGTCCTTTTTGAAGCACATTGTTAAGTCATGAACATAAAATATGCATGGAATATGTTATAATATAATATTTTTAGGTTGATGTTTGCTTTCCCTGAGTGATTGTAGTTACATGTATTCCAAGAGTAGCATGGCAAGGATGCATCAAGAAGATCATGCAAAGAGGGAAGTTAAAAGAAGCATTCATGAACAAATAAAACATTGAAATCTTGATGATAAAAGAAACCTAAAGACTCCATAAGATCAAATACCCTTTAGAGGGTGAAGACATCAAAAACATGAAACAAGAATTTAGGAACATAGACACAAGTGGAAACCATGTCACCTATTAAATAAATTACATGTCATAAGTCACTATGATTCGAAGTCATCGATGTTAGTGACTTTTCATGTCTGTCATGTCCTCATCACATGATTGTGTGGAAGTTATGATGTAATCATGTGATAATTGTAAACACAAATAATTATAATTCCAAGAGTCATGTATTGACAAAAGATCCATGTATAGAATTCCAAAAGACATGTAATTCCAAGATTCATATGTAATTCCAAAAGTCAATTGGAAGTCAAAAGGTCATTAGAAGTTTGAAGGTAAAGAGTCATGATGAAGAGTCATGCCTCAAGTTATAAAAAAATCATCATTTCTCAAGAAAAATAATTTAGACCTTAGCTTCTACCATGAGGCATTAGAGAGATAGAGATAGTACTTTTGGGGAGCAAGTAGTGGCTCTAATCCTCCACTATTGGAGCTAGTGATGGTAATTGTACTTATGTATCTTGGAACCTTTGCTTTATACTTGAAGAAATTTAGACAACACATTTTCATGTATGGATTGTGGATGTTTTAAGACTACTCTTCTAATGTTTATGATTCATGTTGGCTTTCACATGTACTGAAGTAATTGAACATTTCAGTGACCTTGGTGCTAAACTTGTTGGAAATGTATTGTAATGATTTTAATGATCATTGCATCTATGTGAACTATTTCTCTTGATTCTAGATGAGTCTTTCTTGTCTATGTGTGTGTCTTCATTAGATTAGTACTGTTAATTCTCTTTTAGAGGTGTTGTCACTCACTGCTTTATCAGTTAGCAATTGCCTCAAATACACAAAAGAAGTGAATTTTGATGCCAATTTCTGAGCCACAAAAGCTATTAGAGCTTAATTTGTCCCTCTCCATTACATATTACATGGAAAGGGATTTCCAATGGTATATGGAAGTCCAAAAACGGACTCCTAGAGCAGAAGTTAAGGAATTTTAAAGTCTACCTTGGAAAAGCCCAACAAACCAAGAAAATGACTAAGTGTTGAGGTAAATCGCAATCGAGACCTAGGAGGCTTATCACAATCACAAATAAGGCTTTTTGACAGGCAAGGAAAATTGGCGAAATGAAAAACAATGATACACCGATCGTTGATATTTCATATCGACAGTCGGTGGGTTCGTGAAAAACATATATCGCATATAATCTATTGGCGGAGTTCCAAACTTGATAGACCATGTGAAGGTCAATATTGCAATATAGTGTTGTATCATCGGGAGAGGGCAAAGTTTAACACGGGAAACGCTTACAAAACAAGGCTAAGCAGGTCCTTTCTCTCTCCTCCAAGGGGCCACGTGGAGGCCTTTGGTTGGTCCTCTAAGCTGACAAGGCAGTTGATGTCAGCAGTGATGTGGTAGTATGGTTGATGACATGGTATAGGACAAGTGTCACCTAGTTTCAATGTTTTCAGGGGCGAAATGGGGCCATTTCTGGGTGCCACATGTCTCCACTCACAGGGTGACATGTGGCAATGATGAAATCACCCTGCAGATTGACAATCGCAGCTGTTAAGGGGAAAAATCTTAAGACATTGGTGTAGCGTGATTTCGATGTGCAAGACTCCTCCTTAGATGTGATGAATGACTAGGGTAGGGTCTATATGGACCTCATGTCTAGACTATCAACCCGCTCCAAGGAAAAGGGTAAAGCAAGGTTTAAAGCATCACTATGTGGATTTGTAATAACAAAGGAATAAGGCCCCCGTGCAACTATTGAGAAGCTTAGTGCTCAAAGGAATAAGCCCTTGGTTCTAGCCCTTGGTCATATGAGAAAATTTACAAAAGGGGATGGAAGCATAGGGGCTAAAGGGGAAATTAAAAAATTCCCGCCTGTTCATATGTTTTTAGTGTTAAAGGCCCACGACTAACTGACTATTTGCTACAACATTAAACACATCTCCCATTGTATTAGAGTGCCGAAAGGACTGGACAAAGCTTTAAATGGGTGGATGGGCTGACAATTGTAATAGTTAATGGAGCATGGCGCAAATTTAGAGTAGTATGGGGGGACTTAGGAATACTTAATGACATGGCATGGTGTTCCACTCCCTCTACACAAAAAAGGACCGCTTGGGCACACACCTTTCCCACTCCACTCCCTATTCAACCAAACAGGTCACATAGGTAGTTAAGGAAGAATTGATAGAAATTGGCCAATCATCAAGTTGAACGCATCACGACAGGGACATGGCTTGATCAGGGGCCTCCACTGGAACAACAAGGGGACACCTCCTCTTTCATCTCTTCATTTCCTTTCTATGTTCATTAATTTTTGTTTATTTCTTTGTCTAGCATGACAGTTGGGGCTCAGACTCAGATATTTTGCAGACTATAATTCCATCTCCCCCTCCTCTAATAAATAGGGGAAATCAATATTATACAAAGGTTCCAGAATTTCTCAGCCACAAGGGCTGAGCCCTGTGATACCATTTTGGCTCATAACTTTGTAAGTGGATGACTTTTGTTTGAGATTGTATTACTTTACACATGAAAATTTGTCAGACTATCACAGGAATGGTGGTGATGCCTCCTTAGCATTATAGTATGTTTTTCCTTTTGTTAACTCCATTATGTTTATAGTCTTTTCTATATTCATGTGATTATTGTTATTAGAAATATCTCAAGACCTCCTCATAGACTCACTGATATCAATATGTTATGCATGTGCTTGTAGTTCCTCACATATCCATTTGTATCGACATTGTTAATGCTAGTGCCTACCTGGATTATTGAAATCATATATTTAATAGCTGCTCTTCATGAATCATAGCATTCATCCTCTCTTTAGTCCATTATTTCTACTTGTAACTCAAAAAAGTGTAAAAATTACCATTTATTGCAACTCTATGTGTTCAATATGGAATGTTGGATGTTTTGGGCTCTATATGATGAGTTATTATTTCCCCTAATCCTAATCTCATTTACTCAACGAATCTTATTAAGTTGCAATCCCCTTTGAATTAATCGAACTCTACTGTTCTATGTGATACTAATGGGAACTATGTGTGTGACCCAATCCCCCTCATTATCTTTCATTATGTGACAATTGGAGTGATCTAAACCCCTCACATATAACCTTACAAGCACTCCTCTATTTAAGATGTCCTAGGCACTTGTCTACAATCAAGCCAAAGGCTCTCTCTAGGGAGTTTCCTTGTCTCCTGCTGCACTTGTGTTGTAGGTGCAAGATTTAGCCACAACAAGAGGATCACTTTCTCTCCCCTGCAGTAAAAGAAAATTGATACATCTACAACTAAACATTCACAAGGCACATTCTCTTACTCATTCAAAAGCACATTTGTGCTTCTTTCTCATGCTAATTTCTTAATCCAAGGAAAAACTTTAAGTAAATGAAAATCAAGTTGTATTTTCAGATGGGACTCTAACACCAAACAGTGTGAGGTCTAATTGAGACCCCATATTAGGGAGATCCCCTATATATTTATGGTATCTAGCACTGTCAACTAGTTTTGTTTTGTTTTTATGAGTTTTTGAAGACAATATTCGTCCAAATTGGATTTCAAAAGTTGCAAAGTGATCAATATCCAAAGGTAAATGCATCCAAAGGAATATAACTCCTTGTTAACATACATTCGATCACCATAATCTCAATTTCATTTTTTGAGGGTTTTTGGGCATGCTGAAGTGGTTTTTGATATATGGCAAGAATAGTTTCTGATATGAGTAATATATGACTAGATTGATGAATAGATTGAAGTAGAGTTGTGATAGGGTGTGGAAAGCAGGATGAAATCAACTAACAATGGTTTATATGATAGTTTGTGGAAAATACTGAATATTATGATAGTGTATTATTACAGGTGTCATGATGATTTCATATTGTGAAAAGTTTTGCAGAGGCAATACTTGCAGGTTGTGATTACAGATTGTGATAGTTCTTGTTATAACATATTCATTGGAATATACCTATAGAATATTATGGTGGATCCATTTTGAAAATGATATGAAATATAGGTGCAAAAGGAATTGAATAAGGAGGTGGGAGCTTCAATGAGGTTGGAGCTTAGAGCAGGCTGGAGCCCACTCCTTAGTAAGGTTGGAGCTTCAATTGGGTTGGGGATTACAATGAGTAGTTGCTCGCATTATTTCAAGGTTAGTTCCTCAATTAGGTTGTAGCCTACCACAAGTGGAAACTTTCATATCTTAGGGGTATCTTCCTCCAACACATTGTAACCTACAAATATATGTAATAAATTAAAGATAAAGAAGAATAATATTTGTGGTTTTGTCCCATATCGATGTCCCTGTAAGAATATTATGTTTCCTTGTGATGTGATGGCCTTGATGTGTTATTGATATGTTGGTAGCTTGATGATGCATTTTTCTATTGGAAACCTTTGAGCACTATTGGGGGGGGGGGGGGGGGGTGAATCAGTAGTGTGATATACATATGATTTTTTCCAATTATTACTTTAATTACTAAATCACACATATGTTAGCAATAATTAATTAAACATGTGCATCACATAAGCATAACTGAAAACCATAAGCAACTACAAAACAACATTCACATCACATAAATCACACATAAGACACAAGATTTCTTGTGGAAACCCTTCCCAGAGAAAAACGACCCTTGTTGTTGTTTCTCTACTCTGAATTTCTATTAGTCGAACAATTGGTCTTTTATGTAGCTTATTGACTCCCATCAGCATGGAGATTCGGCCTCATATACATAATTCCAGCATCGATTGACTAGGACACTCAATACTACTAATCAGATTAGAATAATTTTTTCTCGTAGATCTCTACAAACTACCATCTACTGAAGGCCACCATGATCAACCAATCCTTTCCCAACAACCATTGGACTATCCAACCACCATTGGATTGAGAAACTTGTTATCTTCGATGAAGCTTCAATATCAATGCTCCTCTCTCATGAATTTTCTGCTCACTTTCGACTATGCAGACCTCGTTTCATATATTTTCAAACTGGATCCCAAGACACTATGCTCAAACATAAATTAGCTTTGCATACATTCTCTTAGCAGCAAGATCTCATCGTCAAATAAAAGATAAACAAGTAAAATTGTGGCCACACAAAAACTAAATACAATCGGATCCTCAAAATAATAAGATGTTGCATAGTAAAAATAACATCATAAGACACATGGTTATATGCTACATGCATCAACATCTCCTGAAAAAAAGTGTGAGAGGATCACCTACATATACTCTAGCAACATACCAAATTATCCAACCAATCTCTACACTAGCAGCTCCAATTCTGATCTATTTTGTAGCATGCTTCAGATCTAGACATTATTCAGTCATAAACACTCATGGACTGAAGCATCTAGGCTCTACTCAATATTTGAAGCATAATCTCACTATTTTTCCTTCTCTCCACATATACACTCAACATATAAATCCGTCAACTACCATAAAGATTACAATGTAAGAATATAAAACATGTAGGGAGAAATTGAGCTTGCAGATAAGATCAAAGGTGCATAAACTGGACCAAATCAATCCACTAAGGCCACTAATAGTGCACTAAATTCATTCACGTCATAATATGGCCTTTTCAAACCATTCTTTACTTTTTCGACCAATTTTGGAAGCCTCTAGGAATTTGCAAACTAATTTCCTTCTAAACGGTGTGATGAATGCAAAGGAAATGTTGTGAAAACCCTTGGTCACAAACTTGACACTGTGCAAACTTGGCTAAGGCTATAAACACTCCCATAGGCTAGCCTCCATGTGACTGGAGCATTCCAATTGCTCCCATAGTCCTTTGTGCATGTGAGTATGGCTAAAACTAAGGTAAGTCATCAAACCTTCAACTTAGGACCTCAACCACCTGTTGGATCACCTTCCCCTTCATCTTTACTAGCCTCCATGCATATGACATAGCCTCTAATACCTTTTCAAGTAGATAAAATAATCCCCCCAAGTTTCACTTCCAAGTCGACCTATAAGGGCCAACAAACAAGGTTGGAAAGTGTGCCAACAAATCCTCCATTCTCCATTAGACTTTTGAGAAAGTCGTAAGACATCTGAAGGACCTATACAACATCAGTATCATATCAAAAAAAGTCATATCCATGGGAATAGACATGAATACCTAATGCATACCTAGTTTCCAACTCAACTAGTGTGACATGAACCATATCTATCACATGTAGATTTGCATCATGTATCTATAAATGCACTATCAACTAGACCATTCCATCACTGACCATCATGAGTGTGCCAACATGTTTCATTAATGCCAACACATACCAACACACACCATGGTCCATCAATCTACATCATCACAAGGTTGACATAAGTGTATGACCTCTAGAGTTGACATCAATTCCAACGCAACCATCTCATTGTCAATACATCAATGCCATCCAATAGGACCACAAAGTTAACATCCGTCACACATGCATATGAAAAGTATGAACATTACCATGACCTTGTAGAAATCAATTCCAACAAACACCCCCTTTGGCATTGATGTCAACCTCATCAACATGTGAGGTTGATATCTATCCATCCGAATTCTCTCCAAACTCTCTCCCCCTTTGACATCAATAATGCATATCAAAGGTCATCCATGCCTCCATATGAGCAACAAGCAACATATATATCTAATCAACATCCAGAGCAATATATCAACCAACACCTCTAGCAACAAGAAACAACATGCCAATATAAGGCAACCATCATCAACATATGCAACATCATCATAAGAGAACTGTTGACACCTAATCCTCACGATTGGGTGAATTTATGTAAATAGTTAAATTAGGAATGTGAACAGTCATCAGGAGATGAACTGAGCAGTCACACCCTTTTGTATATAACAATAACATACATAATGAAATAGATTGAATCAGTTTTACTGCCTATTGGATTTACTGCCTGACCTGACATGGTATCAGAGCCAGTTCTCAAAATAGTTGTAACTCCCTTCATTTTTGCTACTGAACTAAGCATTGTTCTGACTGAGCGTTGTCCTCTGTGTTGTGTTTCATTGCCTCAACGCCTCTGTCCTCTGCGTTGTGTTTCATTACCTCAACGTCTCTGTCCTCAACACCTCTGTCCTCTGCGTTGTGTTTCATTGCCTCAACGCCTATGTCCTTAATGCCTTTGGTGCCTCCACGCCAGATTACTTTGGTGCATGTGCGTTTTTGAAGAACGCCTCTGTCCAGAGTGGAAGGCAGAAAAACGTTTTTTGGTGAATTGGTATTAAGTTTTACTGCATTATTGTATACGTTTGACTGCAATCCGTGTTGTGCTGGATTGCAATGGGAAATCGTGTTGGGATCAATGGCGTTTGACTGATCCTCCTTGTTGCTTGGTTAACGTCTAGATCGACTGGTATCATATTTATATGTTGCAGTGTGATATGTTACATTGAACACTGTTGAATTGACTGTGTATCTCCCAGTTATACCACCCTCCACCGCTTTATCTATCGCTTGAATTGACTGTGTATCTCCCATACCACCAGTTCTCAAACAGTTGCGATACCATCGTTAACCCCGCAATACCGCCTCTCCAAACCATGCTGTCCTGTGATATAACATTGTCATATTTGATGAACATTGTCATATGGTAATGGTATTGATGGTATCAAATGTGTATGGTAATGGTATCAAATGTGTATGGTAATGGTATTGAATGGTATTCAGATAGTGAATGGTGTGTGAGCACAGTGGAAGCGTGATGAGCCTAGGTCTCTTCCCATGTTCGTGGTGCCAGGTGGAGATCCCATAAGTTTTGAACGCTGGTTATGAAAGTTTTGAATGTTGTCTGACATAAGTTTTGAATTCTATTTCAAATAAATCTTGAATGCTATTGTTTCAAATATGTTTTGAATGCTGGCTGATATGGCGTAATCGACATACTCCTGGTGATCGATTTGGTTTGGTTACCAGCGCAATTTTTAAATTACTGTTCAGTTTGGTGTGATACTGTTCATGTGTGTAAGAATAATAATATATTATATGGAGTGATAATATATTATTTTGAATGGGAATAAAAGTGAACCTGAAATTCATTAAGTATTTTATGGCGATATGTTATATGGTATATGGAAGGTATAGCATATATATTTGAGAAGTGGAAGGTATAACATATATATTGTTTTCTATCAGCAAAAGTAATTTTTTCTTAGAGAATGAATTCAATCATCTCCATGGTAGGAATAATTCTCATTGGCAAGGAGAACTATCCTGAATGGTCCCGGATGATAAAACATACCCTCATCTTCAATGAGTTGTGGAAAGGAGTGTGTGTCGAAGAAGGATACAATGACCCAGTACAGCCTACCTCAGACAAAGAGCTCGTCATTTGGGAAGACAAGAACAACAAAGCTTATGCATTAATCGCAACATCTGTAAATGAAGAGGTGAGTCACCATATTCTGTCATATTCAACTGCCTTTGAAGCCCTACAAAAGCTGAAAGAACTCTATGACTCACATTCTGCACTTGAAGTTTTCCAACTCATGATTAAACTCTTCACTCTTGAACTGCAAAATAATGATCCTCTTGCTCTTGCATCTGAAGTAAAGTCTATAATGCATGATATCAAATCCACTAAGGTTGAATTGGATATTCCTCTTATTGCTTTTCTCAAGGCACTTTATCCTACTTACTCCAATTATCTTGAGTCATTACAAGCAAATGGAAATCTCAAAGATATAACCTTTGATTCTCTTGTGAAAATGTTTGCTGAAAGAGCGAAAGATTTTGGAAAGAAGACAACCCCTGAATCTTCTGAAGAGACTGTGTGCCTTGCTCATAAAGAAAATCATCTTACTCAAGATTCTACAAGAGGAAGAGGTGGACAAAGAGGAAGAGGAAGATATTTCAAAGGCAAGGGGGGCAGACACTCTCAAAGAGAAAAGGCATATTTACACTGTATTCGCTGCAAAAGAAATGGACCACATGATGCCTCTACATGCAAGCTACCATGGGACAAAATTGAGCAGAAAAGAAACCAACAGAAAGGTAAAACTGATGATACAGACAAAGGTAAAGCACCTGAATCCGCTCACCATGTTGAGGCATAATGTAACATTGGAGTAAATGAAGATTTTTTTAATGCTTCACTTGCTTCATGGAAAAATGATTGGTTGCTTGATTCAGGACCAACCTACCACATGTATCATAGAAAATATTTTTTTGAAGATTTCATTGACAATGTTGATGGAGCAGTATACTTTGCAGATCAATAAAAAATGAAGCCATCAGGGCTTGGCACAATCAGGCTTAAACTGCATGGTCTTCCAGACTTTCTTCTGGATCATGTTCTATATCTCCCACAGCTCAAGAGAAACTTGTTGTCCTTGGTCCACATCTGCCAGCAAGGTAACTCCATTCATATTTTTGATGGAAAGCTTGAGATAAGAAAAACATCTGACCACTCACTTGTCATGAGGGGAATAGAAGAAGAAAGGCTTCTCAAACTGCAAGGAACATATGCTCATGCACAACATTTCTCATACAATTCTCATCATGAAGAAGGTACACTTCCATCAAGTTTATTATGGCATGCTAGATTTGGACATTTGAACTATGACAGTCTCCACTTATTGAAGAAAAATGGTGTTGCTGGTTTGCCTACAATTTCTAGAAAACTTAAGCAATGTGATGCTTGCATTCTAGGAAAGCGCAAACAATATTTTCATGATTCACATTCAAGAGAACATAGGAAACTTGAACTCATTCATTCAGATTTACGTGGTCCAATGCCTGTTTCTTCTGCAAATGGAAATAAATATATCATGATGTTTATTGATGACTACACCAGAATGTGATGGGTTTATTTATTGAAGAACAAATCTGATGCTTTCCAAACATTCAAGAATTTTCATAAATGCATTGAAAATGATGCACAATATCATATTAGGTCTATTCGCACTGATAATGGAAAAGAATATACATCAAATGAATTTGAAAACTATCTTCGCCAACATGGGATCAAACATCAAACAACTGTGCCTTATAATCCCCAACAGAATGGTGTAGCTGAAAGAATGAATAGAACACTCTTGAATATGGTACGATCCATGCTTTTCTTCAAAAATGTAAAGATAATGTTTTGGGTTGATGCTGTTCTATGTGATGTATATATAAAGAATAGATGTCCATCTAATGCTATGAGAAACAGGACTTCTTATGAATTGTGGTATGGACATGTTCCTTCGGTAAAACATCTCAGGGTCTTTGGTTCCACCTGTTATGCTTTGATACCAAAGGTACATAGAAACAAACTTGGTGCCAGAAGTCGTAAGTGTATCTTCCTGGGGTATTCAAACACCTCCAAAGCATACCGCCTCTATGATGAAGTAAATAAAAAGTTTGTTGTATCTAGAGATGTAATTTTTCTTGAATCATGCAAATTTGACAATGTTGTTGAGCGGCAACTTGATCGCTTGGATAGATTCACAAAAAAAAAATTATTTAAAGAATTTGATAATCAGATTCCACATCTTGAATGGGGGATTCGTATTCTAGATCAACATGTGTAATCTTCTTCTGAAGAACACTCTCCCCCGAATGAAACTCCAACAACGGATGATGCTTTAAGTGATGTAATTGATAGAATTGGGAGACTGAATCTTGATTCACTCCCAACTCAATCAACAGAGCAGCCTGGACCATCTCAGAAAGGTCCCCCAAAGTGGCTGACAAAGACACTTGAAAGTGTTCATCCTGATGAAATTGGAAAAACAGGAACCAGAAATGCAAATCGACAAAATGGAGGTGATGTAGATGACTCCAATTCATCTGTTGATATGGATGTCTCTTATGATTGTGAATTGAACTTGTCTACATATTTTGAACCAACTTCATTTAAAGAAGCTGCTTCTCATGATGAATGGAAAGAAGAAATGCAAAAGGAGTATGATGCCCTCATAAAGAACGACACTTGGAAGCTGGTTGATCCTCCATTTGGAACCAAACCAATTGGCTGCAAGTGGGTCTACAAAACAAGTACAAAGCTGATGGCTCACTTGACAAGCA